>JTDE01003041.1:70764-83633 GCA_014338405.1 Paragonimus skrjabini miyazakii | reverse complement strand
AACAAACCGAACCGAAATGCAACAGACTGACACCACACACAGCGAACACCTCACAACGGACGCATCTGCTTTTTGTCTGGCTGCTCCCCTTTGGCCAATCTGACAGGGTTGAACCTACAACGACCGAGGTCGCAGTCAGCACAGCCCCCCGGATCAAAACAGCACACAAGCCTGACCACCACGCCAAGGTAGCAGAAAAGGTATACTACAACCTTACTAAAACACAGTCGGTAGAGACAGATAAAGCCAGAGTTTGGCAGCTGCCTTCTGTACATGAGTCAGATGTCATATCAGTGAGTGGAAGGTTGTATTCAAACATATTCAACTTAGTTTCCTAAACGAAATGTCATCGCCCCCGTCAATTCGAGTGCATTACGTGAACGTTAAAGTCAGGACAACGGCAGCGTTCGATTCAAAGTAGTTGCTGTGAAATGAATGATAATTTTTAACAGAGTAGCATCTCCGACAGCTGACAGAAATGTAGTCGATTCACGTTTACGGCTAGACTGAATGGAGCTGCCTTCATGTGACACACTGTCGTCGATACGCACAGTCCATGAGAAAGGCACAATCGTAACGAATGACCGCCACTCTCCGTGCGCAGCATCTGTACATCGAAAATATTATGCAGCCGCCGTCGGACAATGCGGTGAATCAGTTATTCTTTCCCAGAATCTCCTGTAACGACGAAACCCAATCTTGTGGTTAAGATAGAGTGAGGGTCGCATTAAGTTCTAGGAGAGAGCAGAACCTATTCGATGAGATCCTAATGAACGGCCACTTGTCTGTAGTCAGACTTAGCAATTCGATCAAAATATGCAGACAAATCAAAAAGACGCTTAATCATTAGACCCACATGTGCCTCAACAGACTGTGGTTCAGATGTCAAGAAAGTTATCTTTACCAAAATAAACCATTTGGCACCATGTAGTCCTTGCAATGTAAAAACGGAAAACTTGGTCGTACACAGATCGGAAGCCTACATACACTCGAACGTATATAACACACCCGGGATATAAGAAAAGTCGAAATCATGTTCATGCGAACAACACTAAACAAATTGTACAGTAATGCATTCTGTTTACGACTACAAAGTAGGTGTTTAAAGATCCGGCGTGATACGGACAACCAGACTTGACACGCGAAACACACGTGTGAATGTTACAACAGTGATCGGATGCACCTATATCCGGACTATTTCAAACTGTCTGAAATAAGTCTGAAGTGGACACGCGATTTAGAGCCGAATGTTCGTGTCTTCTTCGGAATTCAAAATCGAACCCTAAGCAGTTTTCACTTAGATCAGAGGGTCAGGGGCTAACACAAAATATAAAGACCAACAACGCAACGACTAAAACGGACGATTCTAACGTCTGATGCACAAGACGGTCAGTTTTAAATCAGTCCAACCAAGTTGCACTCGTTGTCATATGAAATGGTCAATCAGAAGTCAGACTAGATCAGAAGCAACCAATTCAATTACTGTCATGAGCTCGGACATTGTAGAAACAGTCGATAATCCACGGATCATGTTAGTATCTTTCTTGCCTGAGTTTTCACGGATCTACATTATTAATTGTAATAAGCATCTCAAACTCAGTCATGACCCCCATGTGCAATGTGCACTTGGTCCGCAACATCTAGATAAACGTGGTGGCGAACGCACATACAGACTTACATACAGACATACATACATACAGACTCTACATAGAGACTCTACATACAATTATGTAGTGGAAACCAAGAAAGCAATCGACTATGTTACGAAATAATTTACAATAACTGTCTACAATAAATTCCACTACAGATCAGAACTTTTAAAAGCAATTGATAGTAACAGAAGGTAGCAAATAGTGAGCTAATTTGGGCGGGTAATTGATATAAATGAAAAATACACTTGCACGCAATAATAATTGGTGTAATATACCACATACACTCCTAACCACTCGCACCCCGTTACCTGTCAAAGGAACCAATACGGTCCGCAGCTTGATGAATTAATAGGGACAAGGTCAGATGATCTGTGCTCCAGTTTGACCGCTAACCCCGTTCTCATTAAGCAAAGCCGCTGATACCCCTTGAATAACCCGTACCACTTCCTCTATCAAAGTAGCCAATGCCAAGTGCTCTGATTAAGATTGGTTGTCTCTTCCGGTTAGTGGAACCAATCGCGTTCTTGCCGTCACGTCCAAGATTCTAACGTGGAAATTCTAATGCACCAAAGTGATTTGCTTTTGTACGGAATGGAAAATCTTGTGCCTAAAATGGAAACATATATGTAAAATGGATCAAATAGCTATTTTGAATAACTTCTGTCTTTCGTAACCGGATAGTTTCTGGCTAGACCCAGAGTCTAGTTACATGTTAACAAGCTTGAAACCAGCAGTTTCACCAAATGTCAATGAAAATTATATCTGCTCTATCATTTCAATTTTTATCTCCAATATTATCGTCTGGTAGCTGCAGCGTGGGCTGCAGTATTTAAAACCACGTTACCAAACTACACATAGTTGGTTTATTTCTTTTGCAGGAAGTCGACCTCAGTGGTATTCAGCGACCTGATGTCTACTTTAAATCAGTATCCTATTCCTGCGTCCGCTAATGTAATGGTAGATGTTGTCTACTATGTAAGTCAGCCACAAACTGCAACCTGGTTGGTTCAGCGTGTGTGAGGAGAGAAGTGCAGCAGATAAGGCGATAAATGCACTCAGTGACCTTGAACCCATGGCCTAGTGAACATGTTCAATCTTCTGTCCAGACGCTTCCTTGCTGATTGCGTGTTCAATTCCGCGATACATCTGATGTCGTGAGACATGACTAGTTCGAATAAGCAGTCTACCCTTTCATGTAAGGTCACCCATTTCAACCGTTTGTAAAATCCTTCTAGTGGTCCGGGACCACGGTGAGCACGTTTTAGTTTTGAGATCAATCACAAACAGTTGATCGATTTCCGCCAACGATTATCACCTTAAGGTACTCATTAGTGTAATATTTACTTCAAGTCGATTGTTGATATTCGCCTAGGAGGTATCTCTTTTAGACACTTTTTTGTCTGGACAAATTGATTTTGTCTTTTACATTGAATCGATTAGACCTGGAACTGTGGTGAAGTGCGCTGCGTACGGGAATGCAACGGACAATGACACTAACACGTATTCACAGTTAACAGAGATAAAATGATTGAATCGTAGATTTTATTTCGTTATAATAAAATCATGACCATTTATTAACGGTTTACTCGGGCTTTTCTGTTTCTGTTAAGGGGAGGAGGAAACTTATGGACAGTTCATAAATGCGAATAAAGTATACTTTGAAATGCAGACAGAAGTTTAACTTCCGTGTGAAAAACATGTGTAATACGCCAACATCAAATATTCATAAAAACTGAAGCCGCCTAGTGATATATGACCGACGACTACACATACTGGCAATAGACAAGCAAGTTTTATATGTATATGGATATATGTGGGAGTACTTCAGGAAACTTGACAGATGACTGCGGCCCCACCGGATTTTCATCCATGCGTCGATTAAGTAGTGGTTAGAATAAGTCAATCAACCCATCCGTTGTCACCAGGTTAAGAAAATTTGTGAAGCAAGCAGGCAGAAGATGGCAATATGTTCAGAAGAATGAACCTTTTTTGGTACAGTCTGTTTATAAGTGATTGCTCTGAGAAGCATATTGTGAACTACGCTAGAGTTTTCACTCGGCTGCTAGTAGTTCATCTGGAACTGACCTACTATTGCCAACTGTTCAAGTTGAACATTTTCCCATACACCTACATGTGTTAGCAGTCTTCTTGAAACAAAAGTACTGAAATCACTTGTCTTAAACTTTGAAAAGCGTTAACCTGTGAAGTTTGTAAGCAGAATGTGTTGAAAACAAAATTTGAAATCGGTTTTCTAAGAAATTTTGACGTGGTATTTTGCTGAGATTAAAAGATACTTTGACAGTCATGGATCGGCTTTTGTTTGAAAAAAAAAAGATTATTTTAAAACGTTCCAACTCTGATGTTTTGTGGTTTTAAAATTGTACGGTAAAAAGACAAGCTCATGTCAACTGGTTGCACCTTCTTGGACTGACTGGTCTGTTGCAAATAATTGTGCCAATGTACCAGGGAGAATCGGCCTTAAATAAGCATACCGTTCAGAAGGATGTATTTTGCATCTGAACCATCTGTAAAGAGTAAGAGTTGATTGTTGTGGAGATTTTATGGGAAACTGCTATTGCCGATGGGATATA
This sequence comes from Paragonimus skrjabini miyazakii, assembly GCA_014338405.1. Lineage (NCBI taxonomy): Eukaryota > Metazoa > Platyhelminthes > Trematoda > Plagiorchiida > Troglotrematidae > Paragonimus > Paragonimus skrjabini miyazakii. The sequence continues at coordinate 79,390 of JTDE01003041.1, read as the reverse complement.
CAGTAAGGTCAACAGAGCAGTGTGCTCAGGACCCGATCTGTAATTGCGAATAAAATATGATTAACAATATTATATAAGTCCTTTGGCGGAAGGACATATTTCACAGTATGCTTCCGGTATCAAACCACCTCCAAATATTGTTACATGTGTGAAAGTTCAACAACCACTTGTATCGGAGTGAAACTTGAACTTATCAACTGAAGTTACATGTGATTTGCAAGCATACTGTTTCAAGAAATAAACGGTTATAAAATCATAATCTGTGTTCTACCAAAACAAAATAAACCGGAAAATGTTGTAACATGAGTTACTATGCTCTCGTTTTTTGTTTCGATTTAGATTGAACGATCAGCGTGTTAAATGGTGTCCTCCGGTAGACAGTCCCATGTGTTTCGCGTCAAATTTTGACGGAGAGCTGAAGTGATACACTATGTCTTTAACTAAACAGTAATAGTGAGTTGATGAGTAAACACTCGGGTAGCTACAGTGTTAACGTATCGTATGTTAACACTTACATTATGCTATTTACCGTAACATTACTCGTTAAGCGACGTAGGCACATTAAAATAAGGGGTGCGAACTGGATGATTATTACACAACTTTTGGTAAGCACGTTCTACACAGCTATCAACCGTTTTTTGAGTGGATCACTCAATTCACACATGACATTTTGCGCTCCACAACCAGTTGTTCAGAGTTAAGGTGGTTTCTAACTCCAGTTTTTATTTGTTGCATGAAGACAACCTTTGGCAACAAATCACGCGTGTGTATCATATTGGAATCAAGGATGTCTACGCCTTAAGCAAGGCTGCAGGGTATCCGTTAGACTACACGGTTTATATTTTGCGTGAGGGTTTTTCCAAAATGGTTATATTTCTTGCGTACTTGCCTTGCACGCAACTTTAAGTGGACCCCTTAGAAACTGATTATTTGAGTGGCCAACATCTGTTTGGCCGTGATGTTCCTTGTGTGCTTTCGGCTTTGCGTACAACCAACAGTAAACTGTCAGTCGTAAGCCAAATAAATAGATTTTTACTGTTCCATATTCGAATCAGTGAACTAGTTGCTCAGACATGACCTACACACTGTCTGGTGTACTATGTTGACACCCAATAATGTTGACTATTGAACCATTTTCATGGAAAGAGCATTCGCAAACAAATTGTTCGCAGAGATATGGTTGTTAACATTGTGTATATGACAGAACTGTTTGGTAGCTTTGAAACAACCTATAATGATCAATATGACTATTTATGTTGACAGCGTATTACCATTGCATACAAACTTGGACTTACCACATATCACAATGTCTAAAATTGAATGAGGCACTGAGGATTAACATCACAAACGTTACCAAGAGAAGTCGGTAACCAGACTTCTGCAGGATTTTAACTACCAGCCAATTCGTCCATTATGCTCTTGAAAAATAAATTGATTAACATTGGGTTTGGTTCATCTTATCTCTATCATGAACATACTTCTCCACTACAATGTATCCACCATGTGCCCGAGATTATTTACCCGGAGAATATATCCAAAACACTAGGCACTGGGATTTTGGCTACTCTTAAAGTTTTTCAGTTTATTACAAATATTTAACAGAAAACGAGATCAGTTTATTATAGCGTGTGACCTATATACTGGAAATGGTGTTTTGTGAATATTGCTTTACCAGACAAATGTAACTTCCCAATTGGTAATTCAGAATGTTTGAGTGTAACACGAAGTATTAAATTGAGCAACTTCCAGGAAAACTTTCTCGTGCACCCATCATTGAAAATGTGATTTAAATCACCTACTACTTCCTGACAGTATCCTGAAAAAGATGAAGACAACTTTTGATTGTTTGTTTCCATGAGGCGATTGTGTTGATTACGCAACACTAACCTCGCAGTGAGCACTACCAGATTTGTACTGCTCAACATTCAGCCGTTTCTGTTGGTCAATAACGGTAATTAAGTCGTCATTACCATGTGGTTATCAACGCAGCAGTTACTACGGTTGACCAAACACCATAACCTCTAAAATGACTTACTGATCTGCCGACCATATTCGATCAAAGTTAAAACACTATCATTTCGTGCTTCATATATGCGTTGAACCCACTACATGATGACATTAGGATTAGCCCACTGTTACTTGCAGCACAGTTTCCATATCAATATACCCTCTGATGAATTTGTAGAGCACGTATCCTCGCAAGCGGCAGACATCTGCCGGTGTTTTTTTTTTCTCTTCGACTGATATGCGTTCTTACAATATGCAACTGATTTGTGTGTTCAATGCATTACAGTATGCTTATAGAACAAAATGCCGAAGACTAGTTATTCATCCTCGAAAGCTGAAGCATTCAAGTAGAGTGGGTTGAGATGAATCAAGTAGTCTTGAATTGATGGTGTACAACCAGTGACAATATCTGTCTTTCGAAACCCCTGAGATTAACATGCTTATGGAACAGATTTGAAGTCAGTCACCGAGATATTTGGGAGCACACCTACCAAGATAATATAACACAAACAACACTAATGGAAAATATCCGGAAATGCGTACATTTCATGTTAATTTTTCGCTACAACGACAGCTAATAATCGTTGCTTGGGATCGGGTTATCAAAACTTACTCGGGTGCAGGTTTGCATAGTTAGTGTTTCCTTCGGTCTCAACCACACGAAATAGCTGTGAGCTGTTCCATTAAAAGCCGTTTAAAATCTTTAATTTACCTACCTGTGAAATGAACTCCATGTCTGCTGCTCATGTGTTCATATTGAATAGTTTATCATCATCCTTCCGGCTGTTTTGTTGTTCTGTGTGAGGTAGGTGAATTACGCTTATCTGAAAATATAGGGCTAGCGGGGAACAGTCACTCAATTCTGATTGACCGATACACTTTGCATGTTTTACAGCATTGAGAACATGACATTTTGTTCAGAACAGATACCAAATGAAACAACGAGATTTAGATAATTTTATCAGTTCAAAGTGAGACGGGTTGTTGAAGTCAACAAAACTATCACTATAGTTTTCGAGGAACACAACAAAAAAGTAGCTATCCGATAGGCAGCAATGCAAGTAACTTCCATCATCCAACAAGGGCTGTGAAAGCGAGTCCTATAAAACACACAGAATCTGTTCTTAGAGTACAGTCAAAAGCCTTTATGGGAGCCAACTCACAACTTGTGTAACAGAAGCATTGAGTTTTATCAGTACTGTCAATCGCCACATGAATCCTGTGGATGTGACAAGGTACTCAATAAAACCAGTTTCGTTGTCAGAGAATACGGCGCCTGGATAGGTACAGGTCGCCCAGAATTATGTCAATATGCTCTCAGCATCGGTTAGAATCTTGCAACTTATACTTCAACATCGTAAGAGTTGTGCTGTTTAACTGTAACACGTGGCTTTAAAAGAAAAATTGCTCACCGCTTTCAGAGCACGTTCTACCGAAGTGTTTTTCTCATGGGCAATGTTTACATTATTTCATGTACACTTTGTAATATCGCCTTGGATACGTTATTCACCATGGTATTTGCAACGAAACTAACGAGTTCAAACACAACAAACCCCTCAATAAAGTACACTGTTTCGGAAGGCACTAGGTGGTTCATGTGAACAACAGCGCCTAGTTCATGTTGCCAATTAAATCAACAGGTAGAACGGCAAAACCGTACGCTTTACAAAGTCAGACAGTTCTCTATCCGAAGCAAAGTATATTGTATTCTGGAGGTGACATGCATGGGGAGTATTTTGTATAGGGAAATGGACATTAGGTTGTCTTCATTGATAAGTTCAATGTGGGCGATGTTTGCACGTAGGCTATGAATGACACAAACTTTGGTTTTCTCGCATGCATGAGATGATTGTTGACAGAGTGGTTATTATCGCATCCACGGCGTTCAGCGAGTGTTAGTACGGCATAACGAGAGAGTGGACGAACGGAATTGCTAGATAATTCAGTCACAGATTAGAGTAGTATAAATCGTACTCCTACATTTGAAGCACAAACTTTCAAAGTATTTGTTGCTCGTATTCTGTGTGACTGTTATTGTTTAGAGCACTAGCGTTCAAAATTTACTGTCGGCCAATTTTCACGCCAAATTCTCTATACGTTCTGTTGGCCGTCAGATAACAGGTGGATGTCACCACGCGTAACGAATTAGCATTTTGTAATATTGTCAGTTATAGCATAATCTACTGAAGCTTCATCTGCGTTCACTAAGCTCCAGTAATCGACAATAACAAAATGTGCAATTAACCCGTATGACTTCCTGACCATAGTATCAAAAGTGATGTTCGCTTTTTGGTGATCATTTTATGTTCTTCCATTTACCACGTAATTTTGCTTTTCGTTCCTGATTCCACGATTAATTCTGACGCGAGACAACATTCCCTAACGTCCAGATATCCAAAATCCCGTAATGGTTAAGCAATCCGCGGGGTCTGTGAAATTCCGTCAATTTAGAGGAAATAACGAAGTCCAATCCAGAATATCATCCATTTCTTGAAGAAAATTTCGGCTTTCTTATTTTTATACATCTTGACAAAAGTTTCTACTTATTTTTTTCCGGAACCGTCTACATCAAATAATGACGAAATTCTTCGACCGTTCATTTTCTCCATCCTGCAATGACCTTGACCGTAAGGCCAATTTTGACCTTGTGAAGCGAGAATTGATTTAACTAATCAGTATTTTTATCAAAAATTGAAAATTATGTGAAATATCTTTTTAGAAACAAATGAGCCAAATGCTTCTTCATAAACTGGAGTTTTCTTCTATTTTTATGTCTATCTTATTCCTTTATTTTCATAATTGGCGTAGTGTACAATTAACAATTATGTGTACGGTATGCGTTTCACGTTATAATTTTTATACTGATCACGCTCATCTGAGTGTGTTTCTCACGGTTGCGTTGAGAAATATACCATTATTATTATAGCCTAACCATCGGAGATTTGACTGCGTTTGTCTGATTCTGATCTAAACATCAAAGACGCGGGTTACTATGAACCCAGATAGAATCCTGTGCTTCAAGTTAAACACTATACACTATGAACTGAACATCGCTCACAATTGATTGAAGCTTTTGCATTTGATTGCACATTTCACCTAGCCTTTTTGAACAGAAGCAACCTACTTGGGTTTCTATATAATCTGCAGTGCGTATCTTAGCTACAAGTGGGATCTGAGTTCCGTCCAACTAATTATGTGGTGGGCTCACTGATTACTGCTCGAGCGATATTATATTAAACAAAAGCTCAATCTCATTTTCTTGTTAATGACATTTACAATCCTTGGTTATTCCAATTGATTATTCAATCATTCCGGTAACTTCCTCTAGGATAAATAACTCCTGAGAGGACCAGCAACTTACATTAACTTATTGTCGGTATATGACCCCACGTTCTGTTCCCACACGTAATGCCCATAATCAACATGGCTATAAAATACCAGACTACAAAATGAGTTTGATTTCCTTTTAAAACCCTTCGTTCCGTGAAATGACCGAGTTCTTCTTGTGAGTTAATTGGCCAGTTTAGTAGCGTGTATGTCAAGAAAGAAAGATTACTCTCAGCTTTATCATTCTGAAAATATCGATTAACACAGTCTCCATCGGAATTAGATGCTAAACTTTACTTAGCCTTGAAACCTTTCGTCAGGATGAACCATGAGGCGACGAATATTAGACGGCAGTTAACCGACTCACTCATGCTTACTGGCCGTGAGGTTTCTAACTGAGATTAAGAGAAGTTATTGTGTCTGCCTTTGTGATGAACGATTCACATGAATGTCATGTACAAGCCAATCCCGGTGGGCGTTGATGTGAGGTACTCTCTTTGTATCTGATGTGGAACAAACGAAGTCCCACCATAGTTTACATTGCTACTCTCGTATTAATTCAGCCTGATTTGAGGAGCACAAAAACTTGCCTCATAAACTATAAGCCTTTGAGAAGCATTGACACTGTCGGCTGAGTTAATCTCTCATGGCGAGAGTTCAGAAATTTTACGGTTGCATTCCCTTGGACACCATTTTCCCTTATTGGCACGTGACATACTAATTGATCAAGGTCGTTGCCTTCTCGGGGAGGATTTCTCAAGCTACCGATATTTGAATCAGCTGATCTTCCCTGCTTCCGCTTTTTTATGTCGTATTGCGTACAACATGATGGACACATTTGCCAGTTTTCCATCAAATCAATCAAATGTGTTGAATTTAGAATTTACCACAATGAACTTACTTATGTTCAGTTCCTATGATTGAGTAATCTACAGTAGCCCTAGTGTTTGGCAATAGCAGCGAGAAACAGTATGATTCCCATCAATGGAATTAATCCGTAAACCATGATGGCTGAAGTTTGATGGATCGCATAACGATGATACCTAATCTTTAGTGAGTCATTTGCCAATTTGCACTTTATCAGATATTCATTTATGTGAAAAGTAAATGACTTCCGATGCTACTGTCTTTAATTCGTCAGCGATAATCCACGTCTTCGTCTACGTCTTTCACAATTTCTTTTCCACGTCACCAGCTCTCAACCGCAGACACCCTCATAGATATTGATATGCGTTTTACAAAGAGAAACGAAGTTTTCGCACTGAAGTTATGAAACAGCTGTGTTGCTTCGAATGTGACCTATTAGAGTAGTTTCCTGATGAGGAAATGACATTAATGTAACCTAAATTAATGTCACAGAAACCCAATTACTGTTTTATTCAATAACCGATGCTTCACAAAGTATGTCAATGATGCAACTAATGTTTTTAACTTGCAGCTGATGAAACAAGCTTGTAATTACTTAAGACATCAAGTCTAGAATTAGCAAAGGGGTTTGCGTGTGTAAATGGGACTGTTTAGCCAACTGAGTTCAAAAGTAAATATTTTGAGATAGCGGTATTTTTGAAGTTCAGAGCTTATGTACTTGGTGTTCCTGTTTCAACCTGGTATGTAACGGAAGCCTGGGTTATGCATATTGAGGTCTCTTGTAAGTTGATGAACTGTTCCCGACCAGTAGTAACGGTCTAATTTCCATGCTTAACAGTGCCGTTAATTAACTCCAAAGTTAACTGCAAAATACCACCAAGAAAGTAAATCGTGTGGGTCCGCTGGTGGATCAAACATGACTAATAGGTATTAAGTATGAAGACAATAAATTATCTTTATGGCTTATTAACCAAGGTGCTCCAGCATTTGTGGACAATGTATATGCTATTCATGTGTGGTGATTGTCACTAAACCTATTTCTCATTACTGTTGTTTTATTACGCTGTTGAATATAAGCTGTACAGTTGCGCTCGAGAGATAAACTACTTGCTTCGCTTAGTTCGATTGTTATTGCTGTTGCGTCGAAGCTAGCTCTGGGGTTAAGTTAAGTTAACCGCTTCATTTCTGTATTTCTGTAATCATCACAAACCTCCACCGAATCAACTGAAGTTTGGGATAGTACGTTCTAGGTGCTAAGTCTCAAGCAACGATCTAAGCTTGCTATATATATAAACATATAATGGTTTATAATGGGTATATAAAATGCTTGTGTATGAGCGTACATATGTAAACATATAAATATATCTTAAAGCAAGATGAGGTCGGAAAGGTATACGCAGATACATATGCAAATATCGAACACGTTTCCACGTTTGTAATAGTGACTGCCACAATGAGACTGGCAAACCAATCTCCTGGTCCTCCAGGTTGGGGGTTGGAAGAAGGTTGGCATATTTTTCCGAAAAATATACCAGTTACAGTACACTTTCATCCACCCGCTGTCCCGTGGTATGAGTTTTTGAACCAAAGGCTTTGGTTGAGAGCCTTAATTGTTCTCCTGTCTAGGTCTGGGCGCCCTGGCAGTATCTCAGCCCACACACAACCATGAATAATCACGACACAAGTAATTCCATACTGCATCGGCCGTCTCGCAGTATAAACCGGGTCGACCTATCTGCTGCCTACAACATTGTGGATTGGCGAAAACATGCTACTGACGACCCCTCCCCCACTGTCCTATCCACTTCAGTTCTCAAGCCCATCCCGAAATCCACACTCCACAGGTCCCACAACAAAATGTGGGTAAGTGTGGTTATACCGAGCCAGTAAGTTCTGTCTCTTGTCATTTAGCTTCAGGCCTCCTTCGTTCCTTGCTTAGACCTAGAATGCGAATTTATATAGGTGCTCTCAACGTTCGCACTCTAAAACAGATAGGTCAACAAGCCGCTCTTGCACGAACGTTAAACTCGTTGCATTTCGATGTCTGTTGAATCTAGGAAACTGGAATCCAAGACGATTAACAGCGTATGGAACGAACAGTATCCGAATTGTCTACCCGATACTGGGTATACACTTCGGGTGACTCCACAGCCACTGTTACAGGTCAGGCTGGAGTAGGTATAGTCCTTAGCACGACGGCCGTAGCCTCATTGATAGATTGGATTCCAGTTAGCAGTATGTTTTGTGCCGTTCGCTTGGTAGATTCTGTTAATGCCAGCTCTAGACGCAAGACTTTCGGAAATTTATTTATTGTGTCTGCTTACGCTCCTACTGATTGTAGTGACGTCGGCGTCAAAGACGCGTTTTACTCGGATCTGGCCACTCTCTTTCAGTCGACACATGGGTTTGATATAGTAGTTCTGGC
>JTDE01003041.1:51498-70664 GCA_014338405.1 Paragonimus skrjabini miyazakii | reverse complement strand
GTGCTGTCCGCTTAGCAGGTTCCGTTAAGACCAACTCTAGACGCAAGACTTTCAGAAATTTATTAATTGTGTCTCCTTACGCTCCTACTGATTGTAGTGACGTCGGCGTCAAAGACGCGTTTTACTCAGATCTGGCCACTCTCTTTCAGTCGACACGTGGCTCTGATATAGTCGTTCTGGCCTATCCTGTCTATAGCCGAGGCGGTCCTAATCCAATTACGCCATCCAAATTGGTGTGTTTAAAAACAGGTCGTTCATATCTTGGAAGGACCATGGCCAAATATGTATACTGAATCCATGTGACAGTTTGATCTCGCCATTCCAACTTGCTACAACTAGCAATGGCTTCCTGAAACGTGCTTCGCCTGTGAGTATAATCACAATGAAGTCGTGGTTGTGTTTCATATAATCACCCCGCCATTGTACTATTGTTACTCGTCAGTCCCTTTTATAGTCGCTCGATTTGATATGTATTGGTGCCAGCCTAAGGTGAGAACTTATGGAAGACGGTTCTGTTTGCTGAAGAAAAATTTTTCACAAGAATATTGGTGAGTACAACGTGGTCTCCCATCATTAAGTCCCTGTTCGTTCGTCCCACTTCTGCCGATTGTTTAGTGTTGGCCGAGAACATGCCGAACTCCGCCTCCAGAATTTGTCAGACAAATGGTGCACCTGTCACCAGTGTTTACTGAAACTATACGGTATGTGTGACTCTGCCAGATCCGTGAAATTCTCTCTGGTTTTAGTCAGTAATTGGTTGACGAAAAGTGTTCCGAGGTCATCTGGTCGATCACGATTAGAAAGCAGTGCTCGAGTGTTAATGATGCTTTCTACCTCTGTTATTGTAGTTTGCTGAATGTAATCATCTAATAGCCGATCAACTGTAATCAGTCGGAATATCTGTTTTATCGAGTGTATCAAATGCTCCCATGCACCATCGTGATGACTACCGTAGGATACATTGATCATCCATTCCCGTTTCTTTCCGTAAGGCAGTGAATTATCCTGTCTTGATACAACGAATTAATAACGCCATTCAGCTCCGGGTCTGTTCCTCAATATTCAATCCATTGTGGTTGCTGATTTTTGATGAAATATCGCGTCTGACGACAAACCGGTGGAATACACGCAAACCGGAATCTGCGCCCATAGCTCTAGTTAATTCTTGGTGTGCTGCTTTCAGAAGGCCAAGTGATATCAAACCTAAGTCGCTCATCTGTTGTTCACTTGCGTTTGGCGGAGGGGGGGAATGAGGTGGTCAATGCCCACAGAAGTAAGTGCTAGCTGGAATACCAACAAACAATATCTTTCTCGGTGTCAGCTGCTGATCGCATGATTTTGCTTCACAACTCGTACACTTCACAAGAATTTGCGGACGATTGAGGATCTCTTTGAAATCCGCTACCTTTGTTGAACTTCTGAAACCGTGTGGAACGTTCGTCTTTTCATGATAATCTGTAGTAATTAAACATGTTACAGAAAGCTTACTTCCTCAACGTCTGCAAATGTATTTCAGTTCATATTGTCCATGAAAACCGAATGCAACTTTAGATTATTTGAAAGAGACTTTATGAAAACATTCCCGCAAGTTCATGACTGAGGGCTGCAGGAAGTAGTGGGGCTATTCGAGTGCATTCCGCGGTCGAGTTCCTTGGACAAGTCGCAATAAGATCATTGGATGTGTTCAATTGCCGGAAGATTTGGATAATGTGTTCTAGTGACCTTGTCTTACGCACGGTCTGGGCTGGATATATATATCTTTATTGGGCGCAGGGCAGAATATTGTACGCAAGTATAAATATATATATCTACCGACATCAAACTTGATTCTATAAATAATATAATACAAGAATATAATAATATTACAACGTGCTCATAACTTTGTGTTATTTTCGATCAATTTATCAATAACATGTTACACAGGACGCCCAAGCTGTTTGATTTCCTTCGTGCAAAATATAATTGACGGTTTCAATTAACAGTAAATTACGATCAGGTTCAAAAGCACATATAAGACATAGAATGGTGCAGTGGACATATATGATAAATTGTGCAGTTATTTCTGGCGATAAGACAGGTCACTTGTTACTGTCATTTAGATGAACAAACGTGGTACACTGTGGTAGAAAACGGAGTATGAGTATCAGAGCGAGATACAGTTCAACTGTTTACGGCCGAAATAGAGTTTATGGAAATCTAATAAATGTTAGCGTTGCGAGTAAAAATGGGCTATATAAAACAAAGAGCACGTTAAATTGGGAGATGAAAGCAAACTACAGTTAACACATGAGTATGGCAAATGTCAAGTATGAAATTAGATTTCACAGGATGGATGCGTAAAACTGGATTGAAAGTTACTGTGCAAACAGCCAGTAGAAACTGAGTTAGTCGTCTGAATAGGCAATTCTCACCCAGTTAATCAATGTGACTCCGCCTTTAGATGCGATTGCTATAAACTGGCAGATCAAACTTCGAGTGCGAAACTGGCACAGATCGGAGATGATATATTCCTCAACTAATGAACTTGCATGCGAAATGTGATCGGTTCCACATGAAAATGTCCACTTAGCCACCACAAGAATTGTAGGCAGTCACCTGTTCTTTGTAAGGATACAGACTTGGCTAGATATGACTTAAGTGTCAGCCACCATTGCAATACATCATATACTGTATCTCAACTGAACACGGAAAATATAACTGACAAGATCGGTTCCCCGCAGCAGTCGTTGATTGAGGGTTTTACCTTGATAAGTACTTGCACAATCGAATACGATTCGGAACTTTCGTATTTGATGAACTATTGGATAGTTACTGAACAATGCCGGGCAACCGTATATCCGGGTAAGCTAATTTCATAGTGAGGGCCACGTTTCAAATTACAGTGAACATTATCAGCTAGATGGAAGTCAATATTGCCATTCAACTTTTCTGCACACAGTAGGTGACACTGGCCACCCAACTTAAACATTCCTAGATCTTTGTCAGCTTGGCGCTGTAATGCGAACTTCGAAGTGAATTCCTGTGGTTTTTTTTGAAAACATTTCTATTGCGATCGGCTTGTCAATTTGAAGACTTTCCTTGTGACGATTACCTCAGAGATCATTGACAGAACAACCTTCTTTATTTCGGCTTGTTTTGCTCAAACTTCTGCATGACCTCTGTCAAGTCAACGGAAGGTTAGCATATAGAGATCTTGGTGCAACAGTCTAGGCTGAATGTGTATGACTGCTATGTAATGGATACATGAAATACATGTTTGTGCGTGTATATATATATATATATATATATATATATGGATAAATTGAGTGTGACGAAGGCGGAAAGTTATATGAATATACATATGCAAACATGAAACGCGTTTCCACAATTGTAATAGTAAACAAATTAGACAAGAATAGACATACGAAAATGTATACAAACGCACATGACAATGCAACGGAAACGCGTGATAAATTTGTAACGTTAACGACTTGGGGCAATTCACACACACTTCAAAATAGGAGTGGGACGCAAATCAACAGTTAATCCAAGTGTATAAGCAGATATAGAATCGTGACAGCGATCAGTACAACGTCAAGTCACGAACCATGTCACTAGCGTGTCAAGATCATCCAAACAAATACGTCCGTAGAGAGTGTCACTTTTCTATAAACATTCATGTCGAGTGGTTTGCGTCGGGGAATATGTAGGCCGACCACGAGAGTTGAAGCAATAGGGAAATGAACACCAGCGTGAAGTGTGAAATGCATGTGTTACAGTTCTCGCGCCGCCACAATTTGTCCGGTTAATCAGGGCGGTGATTTATGTAACACGCTACTATGATACATGTAACCAAACATGGCCTACTGTGATAGGAAGCTGGACATAAATGAAAAGATCGGTTGTGATGGAAATTATCGCAAATTGGAGCGGAAAAAGAAAGTCACGTTAACTTCGGAAATAAAAATATACTACTGTAAACCTATAAGTAGAGTAAACGGTAAATATGAGATAGCAATTCACAATTAAAAGGTTGAAGAGGTACTTGAGAGTTTTTAATATAGTTGTGCATTTTACTTGTATTGCTAATATATTTCAATGTAAACTGGAACGGACTGCCAAAAATAGCAGAATACTCCTAGCTTCCGTCATATGAATGAACCACACCTGTTTACACACCAAGTGTTTTAGTGGCGAATCAGATAAACAGCAACTTACTCGGACTATATGCATTCTACTAACTGCAATTGGGGACATATTGCTGTGTCAGGATTTCATGCGGGCCGGTATCCGTTAATGTCAAACATGAGCCCTAGAACTCAATTAGCTACACATTTCACGTGATACATGCTACCTTCCTCAATAATTCCGGAATTGCTGTCGTAAGTAACTACTAGTTGATCCCGTCAAATCAACCGTGAACACATCAGTTGCATCATTGACATGTTTCGTGAAGCATCAGTTATTGAATAAGAACTTCAACTGGGTTACTGTGGCATTAAATTAGGGTACGCGAATGCCACGTCCTCATGAGAAAACTACTATGCCAGGTAACATTCAAAGTCATACAGCTTTCTCTTCATTTTAGTGCGGCAACCTAACTGTTTCGTGTTAAATACGGATTAATAGCCCTGCAGGTGCCTGCAGACAGCATTTGGCGATGCAAGAAGCAAAGTGCGAAAGACATGGACAAAAACGTTCGTTATCGCTGACGAATTACAGAAAGTTGCATCCCAACTCCTGTACTTATCGAGTGAGTGGATACACGATAAAATACTAATTGACAAAAGATTCACTAAAGGTTAGTTATCATTGTTATGCGATCCGCCAAATTTCAGCCATCATGGTTTACTGGTTAATTGCATTGATGAGAATCATATTGTTCCTCGCTTCTGTTGCCAAATCCTAAACCTGCTGTAGATTGTTGAATCATGAAGATTTATCGCAAGCATGTGCATCCCACAAAATTCTAAATTTAACTCATATGACTGATTTAATGGACAACTACCAAACGCGTGCATTATGCTGCACGCAATGCAACATAAATACGGACACAGGAAGGATCGGTTGGTTCCAATTTTGGAAGCATGAAAAATCTTGCCAGAGAAGCCAACGATCTTGGGTAACTGGTAAGTGACAAGTTACTAGAGGAAGATGGCGGTCAACAGATTGTAACTATGAAATTTTCTGAACTCTTAGCTCAAGTGATGAACTCAGCCGGTAAGTTGAATATCTCTGAAAGACTTATAGTTCATGTGATTAGTTTTTCTCAGCTATAGTTCGGCTGAATTAGTACGAGAGTAGCATCATCAACGATAGTGAGACATCACTTTTTCCACACCAAGGCCAAACAGAGTACCTCGAATGAATGCCCAGCAGTGATAGTTTTGTTCATTTCATCAACCCGTCTAAATTTGAACCAGTAGTACTGCCTAGATCCCATTGTTTTATTTGCTATCTGTTTTGAACAAACAGTCGGATTCTCAGTGGTGTAAAATCTGTAGAGTGGATCAGTCAATCAAACCTGAGTGACTGTTCCCAACTAGCTCAATCGTTTCAGATAAGCGTAATTTCTCTTCAACACAGGAAACAACAAAACAGCTGGTAGAATGATCATAAACTAGTCAATATCAACAGTTGACCAGCGGACATTGAGTTCATTTCACAGGTAGAGAACCTAAAGAATTTAAACGGTTTTCAACAGAGCAGCATACAGTTACTGCATGTGATTGAGGTTGAAGAAAACTTTGACTATACAAACCTGTACCTCTGTAGGTCTTGATAACCTGAACCCAAACAACGATCACTAGCTGCTATCGTAGCAAAAAATCAATACTTATAGTATGCTCTACTGGATGTTTCTCATCAGTGTTGTTTGCACTATCTTATCTTATTAGATGTGTTCCTACATATCTCGAACCCATTCCATAAATGTGTGAATCTCAGGGATTTCGAAAGACTAATATTGTGAGATCAGTGCTATTTGATTCATCTCAACGCACTCGGATCGAACGCTTCAGCCGTTGAGGATGGCTCACTTGTCTCGAGTAGTTTGTTCTATAGGCACAGTTTAAGGCGTTAGATGCACATTTCAGTTGCAAATTGTACTAATGCATATCATACAGGGAACCGAAATACACCGACGGCTGTTTTCCAATTGCGAAGATACATGCTCCACCAATGCATGGGAGGGTATACTGATCTGGACAGCGTGCTGCAAGTGAAGATTGTCTAATCCTGATTCAATCACGTTCTAGGTCCAACGCATATATGAAGTGCGAAACGGAAGTGTTCTAGTTTTGATTGAATATGTTTGGTAGATCAATCAATCATTTCTGTTGCCATGGTGCTTGCTCAACTGTGTTAACTGCCACACTAATAACTTCATGATAATGACGGCCGATTAGCCGTATAAATTCAACCTGTCATTGAAATTTGACGCAGAACCTTTTGGATTGTCCACTAGAGGATACCGGTTAACAAGTTGATCATTCAGCCTAAATCAAAATGGAATAACCCGACAACAGAATGAATCTCGTGGGTGTATTTTCGGGTTCATTGTGTTTCACTAGAACATAGATTATAGTTTTATGGCCGTTCTTGATTCGGCACGGTATGTTTGCACAGTAAGTGTAACTTCAATTTATAAGTTCACGTTTCAATCGGATATAGGTAATGATTGAACTTCCACGTGTATAGCAATGTTTGGAGCCGGTTTGCTATCAGAATCATATCGTCAAATATAGGTTTTTTCGCCAAAGGACTCACATATTAATTTTCATCATATTTTACTTCCACTTACATATTGGATCTTGAGCTTACTTCCTTACTGGCCCTCCTGTAAATCCAATCAGCCTTGGCAGTTTTCCATAAAAACTTCACTATAGTTCCGTTCCTTTTGCAGCTGGTTCGGATGAAAACGAAATTCTCTTGAGTGGTATGCTTAGTTGAAGTCAATTTCTCCGTTAACCTGCCATCAACCAGTCCGATACTGTGAAATCGGTTGACACCAACTCGTTTTTTATCATGAAATTTTGGAAGTCACAGAACATCAGATTTGAATTGCTTGTTTCAAAATAAAATATTCTCCTCAAACAAAAAGGCTATCCATGACTCTCAGAGTGCTTTTGAATATCAGGTATATGCCATTTCAAAGGTTCCTACAGAACCGATTCCGAATTTTGTTTCCAGTACATCTCAACATAATCTGCTTACAGACCACACAGTTTAACAGTTTCCAACGTTTCTAAGACAAGTGATAGCAGTACTGCTGTCTCAAGAAGACTGCTCAGAGAGTTACTTGTTAAAGCAAAACTCTCCACTTGAAGAGTTAGTAATAGTAGATCAGTTATAAATGAAAAACTGGCAGCTGAGAGAAAACTCTAACGCAGTTCATAATATGCTTCGCAAAACAATCATCCGATAACAGAAAGCACCGAACAAAAAGTTAAGGGTTCATTCTCCTGAATTTAAATTTCCAATGATTCGGCAGACATACAAGTAGAACCTATTGCCATCTTCTGCCTGCTTGCTTCACAAATTCTCTCAACCTGGTGACAACGGATGAGTTGATTGATCTATTCTAACCACTACCTAATCGACGCATGGGTGAAAATCCGGTGGTGCCGCAGTCATCTGTCAAGTTTCCTGAAGTACTCCCACATATATCCATATACACATAAAACTTGCTTGTTTATTGCCAGTATGTGTAGTCAACGGTCATATACCACTAGGCGGCTTCAGTTTTTATAGATATTTGATGTTTTTCACACGGAAGTGAAACTTCTGTCTGCATTTCGAAGTACACTTTATTCGCATTTATGAACTGTCCATAAATTTCCTCCCCTCCTTAACAAAAACAGAAAAGCCCGAGTAAGCCGTTAACAAATGGTCATGATTTTATTACAACGAAATAAAATCCACGATTCAATCATTCCGTATTCTATGTGTAAGCACGTGTTTGGTTCGTTGCCTGTCGTGTTCCCGTAAGCAGTGCACTTCGCCAAAGTCAATGGTCTAATTGATCCAATATAAAATAGAAAATCAATTTACACTGGTAAAAACGTAACTTGATTTATTTTAACAAAACCCTCATGGTAACGGACTAATGGTGCGCTTTTCTTTGTGGAACAAATACTGTTTGAAGGATGTGTTTACCAACTGAATCTCAACAATTATCCTGGAGTAGATAATATTCTATTGGTTGCCCTAAATTGATAATCGTAGTGGGAAATAGATTAGCTACTTGTTGTTGATCTCAGAACTACAACGTACTCGCCGTGGTCCCTGATCAATAGGAGAGTTTTACAAAGTTGAAATAGATGACTGTACATGAAAGGGTGGACAGTTTTTTGAACTAGTCAGGTCCCACGACATCAAAAGCAAGGAAACGTTGGGACAGATGACTGAACACGTTCATACGCACATTCACCGCCTCACCTACCGCAGTTCTCTTTCCACAGGCTAAACTATCCAAGTTGCGGTTCTCAGCTGCCTTACATAATAGCCAACATCTACCACTACATTAGCAAACGCAGGAAGAGGGTATTGAGTTAAACTACACAAACTGCAGAAGCCACATATTACGTTGTTGTGTACCACTAAAATCAGCTTTTTCAAAAAGAACTATGTATAGTTTAGCAACAGTGGTTAAAATTATAGTTCTCCCAACAGCTGAACAATAAAAATGGAAAACATAAATGAAGTGTAATTTTCACCGGCATTTTGGTAAACTGCCGGTTTCAAGCTCGTGGACGTTTAACTAGGTTCTGGTTCCAGCTGGCAACTACCTGGTCACGAAAGACACAACGTATAGACAATAGTTACTTAGCGCATCGTACTGATGCATATATGCATATATTTGGCTTGGCTGCAATTTGTCACATATTGCACCTCCAGCCTAGTATGTATTGCTTGTGCTCGTGATGACCTCATGTTCAAGCGGCAATTATATAACTCTAAATGTTTCCTCACATGCTATTTAGTCTCCGCATTACGAAAATAGGGCTACGAACGGGATAACAGGTTATGTGCATAAGACTGGCTGATGTGTTACTGAGTTATCTAGGTGCTTGTTTAGAGCTAAACAAGATTACAACGAAAATGGCTTAATCGTAATGTAAGTGAAAGTTTCGTTGATAAGTAGTAGTGTTGTGTATGCAGTCATTTTAAAAAGAACTTGTACTGTTTTTTAACCATTCGTAAAACAATTACTTATACGTATTGTGCATCTTACCGGCAGAGCCAATAAAAGAGACATGGACTTCCGTATCTAAATTCTCTCAATCACGCACCCAATGTACAAGTTGTAATTCCGGGAGTTATCATAGGGGACAGACTAGTGCAGCTGAATCCTTCTGAAAAGTGAACGTTGCATATCGTCTACACAAAAATCACTTCCACAGGCTTAGTTATCAGTCAAGACTGCTATCCTGTTGTTTAAATCTGTGTTATGTAACACAATTATACACTCACCTTCTAGCTTGTCCTACATTTTTCTCCCTGTAAAGGCCGGTAAATCTGGTAACTGTCATTATTCGATGAGGTTTGCTCCTATTTCTCCAAATGTTGATCCTCCTCAACCATTTTTACTAACATCAATCTGGATTGTCGTGAAAGTTGACGTCAGTAGAAGAGGTGTCGTCATCTCTCTGGACAACAGATCAACAGGAACAACAAGTGAGGTTATTTGGACTGAGCGCTTATCTAGGTGAATTTAGTCAAAACTCTCATTCCATAGTCGATTAGAAAAAAATCACCAGGAGAACTTGATTAGTATGTGAATTACTCATACATTGTACTGTCAACAAAAACCACATCTCTACATTTTCCACCTCATTATGTTTCGAAACTCTTCTCTGTTGTATCAGTATCCGTGTTTTAAGCTCAGTATTGCTTTAAAATCCCAAAGGCATCTCACTAGCCGCATCTGATCCGGCTGCAACCACTTACAACAACTACTGTTTTTTAAGCTGAGAAACGAGGGAACAATTCGGAGACATTATTAGTGATGCAAGCAGACTTTACCGGTCACAACTTTGAACAGAGAAGTCAACAGCAGTTTTTTGCACAATGTATCTCTCGAGCACATTTCGCTACATCTCATCAGGTACATACTGCAATCTGTGAATCTATATAGCGAAGTTCAGTGGGCATTATAAAGCATAACAACAAAATCAACAAAAACAGCAAACACACACATCCATGCACATCAGTTATCGGGGCAATCTGGTGCTGATGAACGAATCTTTGCACCCCGGATACTTTGCAGACAGAGCAGGAGTTGCTGAGACAGACCTTACTAGCGAATGGATACCCCGATAAATTCATAGAGGCGCATAATATGGCGAAGAAGAGCACTGACCCCATACTGACGGCTCAAAAGAAGGATGTGTTCTTATTCTTACCATTCAAGGGTGACCACTTAGCCAATGATATAAAGCACAAATTGAAGTCTGCTCTGGCGCGAACATATGCGGCTGCTCAGTTGCGCTTATTTCAAACCACCAGAGGACTAGTTCTCCACAATCGCGAAAGTAGTTTGTCAAGCTGTTCTGTCTCCCATGTTGTGTACCAGTTCACTTGCAGTTGCAGTGACGTTTACATAGGCAGAACAGATCGACAACTATCACAGCGAATCGCCGAACACATCCCGAAGTGGTTGAAACAACAGATGACTCATCACTCTCAATTAGGTGCACTGACGGCTCGAAATCCAACCTCATCGATTGCTAAACATCTCATGACAACAGGTCACCAAGTTGACCCAGTTAACTCATTCAAGATATTGTTGCGCAACCGAAACCCGAAGTTGTTAGCTTTCTGTGAAGCGATGCTAATCCGAACTTACCAGCCGACGCTGTGTGCACAAAAGTGGTTGAGACAACCTATTGGGTTGCCATGGTCGTGATTACATAATAATTAGTGTGCTTGTATGCGTGTCTAACCCCTGTCTGTCCTTATCTGTATGATGTATATAACTGGAATCTTTCTGTATTCAGAGAGGTGGCTTCCATTTGTTAATTGCTACCGCCTCTGCGTACCGGAGAAGCCTTCGATTTTTTGTTGCGTAACGTATTCGAAACTCCTTTTCCAGGTGCGATTGGGGGTCGACAAGTCAGCAGGTGTCGGGCGATTGATGACGCTAGTTTCTTGTGACTTGTCACATTCTGACTTCAGCGGGGTATTGTTGTACCCATGATCGCTTTGCGAACACACACTGGAATGTGTTCATCGACCAGATTACGTAACTGTCGCTTCGTTGTGCCTAAGTAAGTCAGCCGGCACTCACACGATAATTCATAAATGATGTGAGATTTGGCGTTGAGAAGTATTGATGGTGTTGGGATTTGGGTGACAATGAACAGGATGACCAGTTGAGCTACAGAGAACGGGGATCCCATAGCTGTCGTGAGACGGGTTTTAAACACAGTGGCAATGTCACCAGCTTTTTATGGCAAACGACGATTGAAATTTAGTTTGGGGACTGTTGAACTCATCGCGGCGGCCGACTTTTTGTTGCTGAATTTCTCACCAAATGTCGATTGATATCCATGTTCTTTGAATGTAGTTCTTAACAACGACATGGCTTTGGACAATGTTTCTCTTGAACAGATTCTTCTTGTGCTATAGAACACATCACCAGATCCCGCTTGTACTGGGTCGGCACAAAACTGTAAAAGTCCAGATACTGTCCAGTCCAAGTGGGTTTCCGGTAGACGTACCGCGGTAAGCAACCGCTGTTATGGCGCCTCACGAAAAAATCTAAAAACACAAGAGTTTCATCCCGTTCCTGTTTAATGGTGAAGCTTATTTTGGGATTCAGCTCATTCATTCAATCGAGCATACTCCCTGCCATCTCCTTGGTATTGTTTGGTTGGTATCATTAGTTGTTCATTTATCCCAACCTAGGTAGTAACTGAATCATTTCACAGGAAGTCCGTTAAATATCAGGAGTTCAGAAGCACCAAACGTCTGAATCCAATAGTCAGTCGTGAGCATTTTGTTATAAAAATGTACCAGAAATTTTGTTTTCATGATGACCATTAGCAAAATATATGGACTTAGATTGATATCGGGTCGGGGACACAAACAGCATGTACTTATATTACAGATGGTTCAAAACCTCGGTTACGAAGCTATGTGGGAATCATGTCATTTTCACATTCAATTCTTTTGTAGTTCATCCATAGATCCGGCGGATACACATCCTTGACGGTATTTCGCCGGAATTCGACTCTGCTGGTTAAAGAGACTACACAGGAGCCGCAATTTTAATATACAAGAGACCCAATCAAATTCAGCCTCAGTTTTGGATATGTACCCAGTTGCAACATAAACACAACAAGTTTAGAGTCAGGGTTGTACAACAGCGCTGATGACTCAAAGTGTTCATGTGTAAGCTTAGTTGGCTACACGTTTCCAGTTGTGTACGCAATGCCTTTAATAATTTCAGACAGGATTTCTTATGTAACTTTCAGCTGGTTGCATCAATTCAACCGCTTAACACTTCAGCTGCTTCACCGATATTTTTTGTGAAGCATCAGTTGAAAATAAGAACCCTAACTGGATTTCTACCATCTCACTTCTGAAGCCATATAGCTAGTTTTCCATTTCAACGTGGAAACTTCATTATGTCGTGTAAAACGCAGAAGATGAGCAACGAAAGAGATGGCAACTGATAACCGGCGATACGAAAAAGATGGAGGAATTAATCCGGATTAAAACCTGGATTTCGCCGACGAATTTAAGAATGTTGTATCGCTAGCCCTATTCTTATCGCTTAATTAGATGCACAGTGAGATACAAGGCGATTACCGTCACACACGTAGTTTGTCTTGAGATCAAAAATGCGTCAGAAATCTTGTTTCAAATGGTCGATTCCGTCGATGAGAACCATTCCGTTTGTCATTTTAACTAGTAAATTTTATCCATGTCGTAAACTGTTCAATCGGAAAGTCATCGTAAACATTTTGATAAATTTCCTGTTAAATTCTTGAACATTGTTTTATGGAAAACGAACAGGTGCATCAGGCCGGTTTCCATTAACATAGTATAAATATCCAAACGGAAAGATCAATTGATTCCATCATCTGCAGCCTGAAAAAATCTGCCAGAGGAATCAATACAAATGATTAGCTGGTAATTGCTGTATAACTAGGTGAATGCTGTGATTCCAAATAAGAAATTTCCAAAACGTGGACGTGGGATTGTTGTAGCATTTTCTACAACAGACAACAGAATAACGGTTAGTGAAACGACAGTTAACGGAACGACAGTCGACGATAATGGACACCCGACAACGAAGTATGTACAATTACTCCGTAACTTCCCGGACAACCCAAACAGCGGATGATACCGAATGAACACAGAGGAAAGACTGGCCTCCAGACAGAGCTACTTTACGTTAGTCACTCCGAAGACCACACGGTCACAAACTAGACTACATTTGAAGGGTTTGTGACTAGTCAAGAATCATGGTCAGAAAGTGTACCAGACAAAGATTCACACAGGATAGTGATGCCCCAATTAAAAGACGAGCGTATGGGCGGGGTGCCAGATATTAGCACAAGGCTGAGAACGCTCATGAAGGGCGAAGTGACACATGACCGTGCCGATTATGAAGGTCACTTCGAACAGAATGAGATAGACCTTTCCAAAGGCGAATGAAAGCGGTATTTCAGGTCAATTGGATTCTTCCTCGACACCTCCCTTACGCAGATTGGTAGTGGCTGATCTTCTTCGAGCCAACCTGAGTGAGAGTCGGTGATCGCCATTGTCGATGGCTCCGACGTACAGAAGAACGACTTGTCTTGACGGCTGACAAAGGTAGGGTTGATGCTTCGGGAATCTTTAACGTTTCCAGTGGTAGGTAGGCGGTACCGTTTCCTGGTCGTCACGAGTTATATTGTTGATATCATGACGTGGCCGGAGCTGATAACGATGGTGGAACCAAGTGTCCTGCGCAACGGAAATCTCATAAAGCACCTTGCTCCGGCGTCTCGTTATCACACCTTCAACCAAGTCGTTGTGATCAGATCAATAATCGCGAACGTAGGCAGGCGATCGAAGTGGTAACGGAGTGTGTTCGTCTGAAGAAACATGCCCATGAAGCGATGCGGCTGGGTGGTATGTTGGGTATAAGTGCTGGACGCATTGAAAATTGCGTTCAGCTGTTAAAAGTATGTACGTCTCGCGGACTTTATATATCGAGCAGTGCATTTCAGCACAAACAGCGGTAGTGTAACGTGGACACCACCCTGCGCAACTTAAGCACAGTGCCTTCGGCTACCAGTGGCGCCACTTCATTAAGGATTGTCTCTTATTTTAGAATGACCGTCATGTCGTTGTCCTCGTTCGCATTGTTTTATCGTTTGTCCGGAGATTGTGCGCCCGTAGGCGTGAAGTGTGCAGTTGGAAATTGAGCGACAAGGGTATGACAAAGCACCTGCCAAACGGCACTGACAGCGAAACTGTCTTAGTAACGACACTGAGCTGCTCCAAGTGAACGCTGATCAGAAATGTCAACAGCTGTACGCACTTTTTCCGAAGTCTTTTACAAGGGGGCACTGTATATACGATAGAAGCGATTTTCTGCTCATTCATCACAACTTATGTTTAGACGTACAATATTAATTTGGCCTGCGAACCACAGTACCGCGCGCGATGATATTGGCCTCGTGAATAATTTGTGAGATTTTAGTTTGGCACTTGTTGGGATCTTCGAGACTAGAGCTGCTAGGCTTACGTTCCATACTAGTTTGGTACTTATGTTTTGTCGACGGCCTTCCAGCATCTCAACAGCTTTGTGGTCGGTTGGGTCGTTTTCCATTGAAAATGAAAACGGCAACGTACAAACGCATAATCTGAATCTAAATATGTGATCATCATCATCCTAGACGGTTGTGATTTATGATTAGGTCTGATTCGGAGAAAGAGGGTTCCAAGCGTAACACCAACGTGAGAGAAGTCTATTACCAGTGCTGACTAAATATAGCCTATGTCTAATGTACAGTTATAGCAGCAGCCCATCGCGTGATCTCATAAAATCTCTTAGAGCTGTTAGAGTTCAGACGGAACATTCGTAATGGCAGTTCATATGATAAGTCTATGAATAATATTCTTAGGAAGCGTAACGTCGTCAATGATCATCATATTTGGTCACCGGGGAAGATTAGTGGGATGGGAAATGCTTTTGCTTCAGGAACTACTGACGGACTGTTCAAATTGTCGATAGTGTTCGTCCTGGGCGTCCGTCTGTGAAGCTACCGAAGTGGTTGAGGATATATTCATCCATAATCGGTCCAGAAAGTTAAAGCGCTGGACGTAGCTTGTAAAGGGTAATGTTCATTCGTCCCATGCTTCTACTGTGTTCTGGCCGCGAGCTTGTAATTTAATACCGTGGTCAGTAGATATAAAACCCGCCGCGACAACTGTGGTCCGCAGTTGTGTTTTTACTTTCACACACTGTAAGGCCGCTGACCCAGATGACCTTGTGACAACACTTTTCAGAGTTGGCATGAGGCGTTAACAGAGGTCGTGAACTAATTGTGCCAGTCTGTATGGTCAACGGAGAATATTCCTCTCTGCTAGGGCTAACAATGCACTTTCCCACGTTCATGAACTAAGTCAGGGGTTTTCGTGAAAATCTTATGGGGTTAGCATGAGCCCAGTCATTGCCCAGATTCTCTCATCCACCATATTTCGTCGATTCACTGTAATCTGTACGCAAACATTTGGGAGAGTATGCAAGGTTCTGCTCCGTACAACGGTGTATTAATGAAAAATTCATTCCTTGTCTAGTTACAGAACAGCGTCATACATATCGTTGGTCAACACTTGTTTCTCAGTTATGAAAATGCATTGAGCTCAGTGAGTCGGACTACACTTTAAGGTAACTTGAATGCAAAGGTGCATCAAACACTCATGTGAACATCCATCCTTCGGCTCAGGCGAGCTATCTGACAGTTGCAGCACCGCGGTTGACGTACGTCAAGATTGTCCATTTTCTCCATTTTCGTTTGGTTTTGTCTCAGACGGTTAATAGAGGGATCCTTACAGTACTCAAAGTGCCTTCTATGACTACCTTGCTAGCGGAAAGTTGACTGATCATAACTGTGACAACAAGACGTTGCTGGTTGATCGTTTTTGAGTGAGACAAACAGTGTTAGACACTACATCGCGATTTCTCAAATGCCTGAGAATATGCTTTCCAACCTTACATTGTAGAACGCTCATGCAGAACTGCTGTGAATATAGAGTTTTACTATTGTGGAATGAAGTTGTGGGAGTTGTCCGGTTTGTGCATTACTGAAGAAATATCGAATGAAATAGGCACTCTCCTCTGTCTCTGTCGTTAATCTAGGATGTTTTACGACAGTCGGACATCCATTTGATACTCTAAGCTTACGCATGTAGGGCGAATGTGAGAACCACGCCACTTTATGGTTGTGAAACGCTGTTACTCAAAGCAAAAGACTTCAGTCGCCTTCAAGTGTTCGACCGTCTGTTTCTGCGTTCACTTGTTCATATGATATTGTGCCATCGGGTAAGCAGTAGTGATTAAGAAGCGAATAGTTGGTAATACCTGTCAACCGGATTCATTCACTTAGTCTCTGAACACTCATGGACTTACTTCATTAGGCTGCGTACCAAGGGTATCACCTAGTGATCTGCAACACAGAACGATTTGCCGAGGCCACGGCAGACTGGCGCAAGGTGCGAGGTAGTCATTTGAGACTTGACAGTGGGAAGAAGGTCAGTTATCCAGATGGTTAATGATTGTTGGTAGTCTTCGTTTCTTGAGTTAGAGTGGTCATCACTCACAGAGTCGGTGGCTAGAGTCGTTCAGCAAGATGACGGTTGATTGGGTTCGGTGGCTTGACAAACGTCGTTGTTTGAATGACTCGTCTATGTGATAATTGAAATTAGTAAGGCGGGACGGAGAAACGCCGGGAAGCTTGCTGATGACGTCTTGCTGTCACTTATAAATCGGCCGTTTGTTTAATAAGTGTGTGAACACGGATGGTGAATTTTTGAGTTCAGACATAAAACCTTTTAGTACTAAGATGTGCTTGTTTGGCGCATCCCTGAATTTCACCGATTTTAAAATTACATGAACCTGGGTCAATCTTTTAAATCGAATGTTTCATTGCCATCGAGAAACCTGTTAAATATAACCCGATAGTAGGTATGGTGCCGCCTTAGGATTTATTGTGACCTAAACATAAAAGCTTCACGTCCAAGTTCCATTTGGAGCCTTGCTTCCCCCTGTCATCCTCCTGTCGTACTGCAGTGGGTTGACAGAGTGTAATGGGCAACTTACTTTTAAAAGCAGGTGGCCTCTGGCCGAATGATACAACAGAAAGGGAGCGTACAATATAAACTACGTTCTCTTGGTTACTCAAAAATGGACGACTATCCTTAACGAAGTGACACCACTTTTAACTGATCGCCTTACGGTCGATTTTTGGCCATGTTTGGGATGCACATGACAGTCTCCATGCAGCATAACGTTTCCTGCGCTAAAACGCGGTACTGGAAATATAGGGACATATTGATGCACACAGTCGTGACTCTCATAGGACACTCTGCTCGGGCTGGTAACATACTCATAGCTGTCTTCCCGAAGAAGACTACAGAGTCGGACAATAAACCTAGTAATGTGATACTTAAATAGTTGGTACACTTCAGAAGCCTATGAAGGTTTCATGAAACGCGTTGTTGTCATCCCCTGAACTACTGGGATGTAGAGTGTGCCCCTGATATGATGATTATTGTGCTTCTCTGATTTGCACCAGCAGGCTTTGATTAGTGTGCCTTGTTTGGTAACATTGAAGCATCTGTTATCTAGTACCTAATCGAGATGATGCTGACCGGTTTCCGAACTCAGTGCATCCACCTTTCCGGAATGATCACGATGTTCAGGTTACGCGTCGTCAGAGGCTACGAATAAAATCCTGCTAATCGGCAGTCACCTAGAAGTAATACCGACTAAGTATGGAAATCGCATGCTTATGTCTCGAAGACGCAGAACACATCCAGATCAAGATTTGTTTAGGCACTTGCCAAGGCAGCGTATTGACCCATTTTCAGAAAATGCAGATTTTGAAAGCTCCAATGCTTAACAGTTGTCTTGGCTTTAGAAAACAGTTCTCCTCTAAAACTCTAAGAGTGGTGAAAATTTGTAACGTACATTGAAACAGAAAGTTGGTAGCGATTGAATAAT
The DNA here is from genome assembly GCA_014338405.1 of Paragonimus skrjabini miyazakii. Classification (NCBI taxonomy): domain Eukaryota; kingdom Metazoa; phylum Platyhelminthes; class Trematoda; order Plagiorchiida; family Troglotrematidae; genus Paragonimus; species Paragonimus skrjabini miyazakii. The sequence goes on along the minus strand of JTDE01003041.1, from coordinate 52,459 downwards.
GCTTTGCAATTATAAAGCCTTTTCGTGAAAAGCCGCTAACACACATTAATGCCGATTGTACATCGGTCATTCTTAGTGTGATAACGAACGAAGTATGCACCATTGTCCGATGAATGAAAGCAAAATGAACAAAAATTCAAACAGTAGAGCTGCAAATTCACACTATTGCTTTTAAGATATTTCCGCTTGCTGTTTTTTTAAAGTCTTTTTTGCCTTCTTGAAAGGACGTAATCCAGCGTCGTGTACTTTAATGTTCCGTCTCCGTATATGCACGCATTATATTTTGCTCCTGGATTGTACCCATGGGTATTCTGTCCTCTAAACATCTGTTGTCCAATCTGCCGTTTGTTTCTCATGACTTGGTTTACCAGGATCTTGAAAGTCCCTGTGGAATTCTCCACACACTACGTAGCCTACACGGTTGCTGATAGAGAATCTTGTTTCGTAAATCTGAGTACTACTGTTGTGATCCGAGGACGCGGATGGCGCAAGGGTTGTTTATTCGACCATGCAATACAGGGGTTAAGCATTGAAACAAAACCACTCATTTGCACGCGGTATTCAGCCTCAGACCGTCTCAGCTGCCGCAGACGTCAGTGCTCAGTTCCATCAAGTAGCAGGGACTCCTATAGGTGATACTGCACTCTGATTTTCCTTCCTCCACTTTTCCTGCAGCTTGTAGCATGTCAAAATATATGCTCCGATCCTACTACTGAATAGCAGTTGTTTGAGTAGTATGTTACGATCGCTCAACTCCACTGCACTACTTCCAAGCATGGTACTACTTTTAAATATGTGCTGTCCCACTTCCTCAGTACTACTATTCTTCTATTATCAGATGTTCAGGATCTTCTATAGCAGCGGTGATTTATGGTAAATAACTGATTTGTATTGTCAACCTGAAGAGATTCATTATCACCATCATATCAGCCATGAGCCTGACCAAACGACACTGTGGCTC
>JTDE01003041.1:32590-51398 GCA_014338405.1 Paragonimus skrjabini miyazakii | reverse complement strand
GCTGTCCCACTTCCTCAGTACTACTATTCTTCTATTATCAGATGTTCAGGATCTTCTATAGCAGCGGTTATTTATGGTAAATAACTGATTTGTATTGTCAACCTGAAGAGATTCATTATCACCATCATATCAGCCATGAGCCTGACCAAACGACACTGTGGCTCGGGTCGCCGCTCACCTCAACAGTGACCTGGAATATCCAGGAAAAAAACGTTACTAAGAAGGCTGAAAATTATTAAAACAAGACTGAGAGGAAGAACTAGAAATGGTATGGATGCAGGTACGTCATTCACTATGACACACCGCCATCTCGGATAGCGTCTGTAACTAACGATTTGAGTGATCATGAGGACCCCATCCAGGCAGGCGACACTTACCCACTTTGCTCAATGTAGCAGTCAGGGTCTTCATATTTCGTGACCATATTGTTTCTTGACCACCAGGCGGTTTTACCCAACTTTTAGTGATCTCACCATATAATGTGCGGTACGGTAAACGATCAGCTGGCGTACGGAGTACGTAGCCTAACCACCGCAAGCTATGCACCGTGAGTAGTTGAAAAATCGATCGCGCACCCACAGCGTTCCGGAATACCTGTCTGCGAACTGCCGCATTGCTCACGCGATCAGTCCACTTAATATGGACCAATTCGCGGAGACAACGATGGTCAAACACAGCAAGCTTTTTGATATCTTCTTTGCGAACAGGTCACGTTTCCGAAACATAGAGAAAAACAGAACGTATACAAGCATTATATACTCTTCCTTTCAGCGACAACCGGACATCTTTTCGACGCTACAGATTACGCAATTTGGCGAAAGCAACGCGTGCCTTTGCAATCCTCGCTGATTTCTCATCGGCAATATTGAAGCCTGACGAGATAGTGCTACAGTCTCAAGCGGGTTACCTGCAATGAAGAAAGCGGGAGTTGAAATGTCACAGTCTTGAAACAGTACTTTGTAAGTTGAAGGTGCGGGGTGCATTCCATGCAAACCAACCCGGTCATCAACCTTTTTCAGCATGGTCTGCTTGTCTTTGGCAGAGGGACTAAGTAAGACAATATCGTCCGCGCACTTCAGATTGGTCAACCTAGCCCTGGGAAGAAGCTCAAAAACACGTTCATTCGACTCCTCAAACGCTCCTTCTAGAATGTTGTCGATGAGAAAAATGATCAAGAAGGGGGAACTCGGACACCGCTGACGAACATCACTGGAAGTGATGAGCGTCCGAGATGGTGGTCCATGAGCTCTCACCCTGCTTGCAGAATGAGCATGCAGTGATCTCAGCAGATTAGTGTTCTTCTCTGGTATTCCCTTGCGAAGAAGAAAGCTCAAGTGAACGTTACGAACAACTGAATCGAAGGCAGCTTCCAAGTCCAAAATGTACACGACTGTCGGCTGTCTGTAACAGTGCCGATGTTCCAAGATTCGTCGCAAGGTAAAAATGTGGTCAACGCATCCTGAACTGGATCGGAATTCTGCTGGTTCTTCATGCATCTTACTACCTCTGGGCTCAGTGAGCCGACGTAAAATTGGGCCGTTAAGTAACTTGCACGCAACAGACCAAACTGAGGCCTATGTGGTTGTCACATAGACGTCGGACACCCTTTTTGAAAACAGGAATGACTGTTGATAGGCACCAGTCACGAGGTACCTCTTCAGTCTCCCAAATCGTCTGGAGGAGTCGCGTCAGTTCTGATATCAACTTCTCCTCACCAACCTTAAAAAGTGAAGGGGAGAGGAGGTCTGGACCAAGAGCCTTATTGCGCTTCAATAATTTGAGCTCCAGGACCACTTCTGCTGCCGACGGAAGACCGTCTAGAATGCAGTAACCGACCAATCGGGTCCCATCGTCCATATGATCTGGTTGAGGCCAGCTGAACTGTTCTTTAAAATGTTCAACTCATCTGTAAATTCGGCGTGATTGACTGATGATAAGTCGGCTGCCTTTTTCACATATGGTGTCATTTACACCTACTCGACGGCCAGTACAACCATGGATCAGGAAAAAAGCCTTTTGCTCTTTTCGGATAAAAGAGCTCTTGCGACCTCTTCCAACTGTTCGACCAAGTATTGCTCACGGTATTTGCACAAGCTTTTGGTCAGCTTGCGTTTAAGTTATCGATGGTCACCATCATATTTAGAACTAGGTGGGATCGAGCGACGCTTGTTCATAAGGTTTAATGACGTGACAGAAATCCAGTGCTGTCGCAACTGAACAGCCCCATCGGAACATGCCTGTTCGCCGCATGCCTTCATAGCTTCGGCGATTTGTTCCCAGTGTTCATTAGGATCATTCATCTGACTCGATCTGGGTAACTTCTTCACCAACGCCTTTTGGTAAGCGTTCTTTACATCCTCATCGCTCGAATGCCAGTTAAGCACCTTGCATTTACGAGCGTGTGTCCTCTGGGCAAATGATAAAACAAAACGGGCACGCACAACAGCATGGTCCGAATCCAGGTGGTTGCTCCAAAAGGCACGACAGTCCTTAACAGAGTAGCGCCACCTGTAACTAACTGCTATATGATCCAACTGTGTCCACGGTTGGGAGGCCCACGAAGGTCTCCAAGTAACACAGTGCTTTTTTCTGTGTTGGAATGCCGTACTCGAAATATACAGACCGTGGGAAGCGCACAGCTGCAGCAGTCTTCCGCCATTGTCAGTGAAGAAAGATCACCGAGCTTAACATCAAAATCATCCACTAATGTGATGGTGTCTGAGTGCTTGACTTGCTTCAGAATGTCAACCGGGACGTCACAGAAGTATCCTTGGTAGCATCCGAACAGCTGTCCGTCGGAGCGTACGCCAATATAATAAATACACAACGTCTTTCTGATTTGCGTTGACTGACTTTTACCGATGTATTGTGTCTGACAGCGCACAAGCCACAATTCACAGGGATCCAATCGAGCAAGCATTGCTCAGCTCTGGAACTCAGTGCGATTTCCACTCCAGCTTGACCGCGAGATTCAGCTTCAGCGTCACTAGAAACCCTGAGATAGAAGCGCTTGGATCGACAGTTACCTATGAGTGAGTTCGAATGGATAACGGTGCTAGAATCGTAGACTTACGTCTCCGACATTCGGCACACATGAGGCTCCGGACTTGAGAGTGTACTTGCTAGAGCAGCTTGCTGACCGACTTGTCGGAGAGTGCGGACGTGAAAGGTATCAGTGTTTCCCAGTTGTCTTAGCTCCAGAAAACAACTATGAAAAGCAGAATACATGGGGGGGGGGTAAAATAGTAGGAGGAAGTTGTGGTAGATGAATAATGTCATTGTCGGGAGAACGATAACTTCTGATACTTCCCGGTTGTTTATGCCGCAGAAGAAGGTCGACTTGAGGGAACTCACCCCGAGTCTCTGACTCAAAAGTCTGGCCTGTGAGACAACAGAACATAGGGTTCTCTTGGGGGACCCCACTCGTAGCTAATGACTCAAAAGTCTAACTCATTTGGCAGTGAGGAGCTTGTCTAGCCCGAGGGAGCAGTGAATAAGACATTGATGCCTGATTCTGAGCATTGCTGCGCACAGTTGATGTGCTCGAAGTAACATCAGGCGAGATACTAGATGTTTTTCAACCGAATTGGAAAATACGCCGGCGGTCACGGTCAACCGTTGGGTGATCGGAGTGCTCTTTGTTTGAGGGTACCTTTTCTAATCCCCTTCTTCCTGATACGGAAGACAGCAGCGCGGCAACTATTTCTGCTGTTTGCTCATAGGATCGTGCCTCGCTAACTAAGCACTTCTATGCGGTTAGTAGTTAGACGAACAATCCTATGAGTGTAACTGCTTTTTATCTGACTACTCCCATTTGGTCTGTCTGGCAAGGTTGCACCGGAGTCCTAGTTAGCATATCCCGCCGGATATAAACTGTACACAAGCCCGACCGTGAAAGTAGCAGTATGGGTCAGTCCTGAAGGGTGTTCATGAACCCTCACCGTCATCCTCTCCTTCGTACTCATCAACATGACATCTCTGTCAATCACTAGTTGAAGTGAAGATCTCTGGAGGTAACTACCCCTGTGTAAGTACTCCGTACCCAGAGTGAGCATCTAACAGTTTCAACCAATTGACATAATTCACTTAAGCTCTTCTGTGATGATGATAATCCCAGTGAACGTGTAGGGTAACTAGTGCAAAAGCAGGCCTCAAACCTACAAATGTCTCGATTTTCGACTAAAAGAAGAAGTGTTGTCGCTCTAATGTCTGTCACAGGGTGGCTAGGCCAGAAACTTGTCTGATTTTGTTTATTTCGAACAAACGCTGCCGCGTTACCAGACCTGTGAGTATATCAGATGCTATGGGGACTGTTACTTATGTGATTGTCATATGCTGTTCTATTAAACGTGAGAATGGTTGTTGCTTGTGTACAGCCGTATATACGCACTATACATACGGTAGCTGCACCTAATTGCGTTTGAAAAGGGTGTTGCATTACTACACTGTCGTGTCAGTTAAATAAAGTGCTTTATGCACTTCGAGAGGTGAATTTTCGGCGTTTTATTACATATGCGCACTTTCAATAAATGCAGGACATTTCAATAAATGTTCACAAACCGTAGAATTATTGGTACAATCGTGATACTCAAGGTTAGGTTAAGGAAAGCGGTCAAAGCCAGGATCAGTTGTGAAAAATATCAATCGATTTGGTTTTTGGGTTAATTTAAGGACGAGAAGATAGAGTTTGCATAGGAAACGGACTAAATAAGAGATAACGGAAGATTAATAATACCGGTCGCTTGCCAATGAATGTTTGTACAAGGATCTACTAGGGGATGTGGAAACAGACATGGAAAGATCTGGATGCAAGGAGTGGGTGGGTGGTTGTTGTAAATTGTTCAGAATTTTTGAAATGATGAGAAACAATGGTGCCAACGAACTGTTTACTGAGGTGCCATTGCAATGGGATAGGTGTTTGAGGTATCGGGCAAAAAGTACAAAATTCTTGGAAAGTAAACCTGAGGAACTACAGTTGAACAGTTCATCTGGAAAGAAGACACATCAGTCTTGGTGAAATGACTGATCAGGTGGTGGGGAATGGAAAGAGAAGTCAGGCGGCGGACGTAAATTGAATGCTTCTTGGCTTTGATGAACACATCAATAACATAGAGTGACCATGTCATGTTGTTTATTGTTATCCCCATATATTTAACAAGTAGTTGTTCATCATCCATAGAAAGAGTAAAGCAAGCATTAATGAGTTTCTCATATTGGTTCTTCTTCATGAACGAAAAGAGAATGTCAACACATTTGGGTGTGCCAAGAAATGAACTGCGAGACTCCGACCAACTTGTTAGTTCGATTAAGCTATCGAGGAGGGGGGAAGAAAAGATCCACTTGGGTGCTTGTTACCCATCGCCACGTCCTCTGTATATTTGGTCACAAACAGGATTGTCTGCTTACAAGTCTGTAATATGAAGTGAAAATAAAATGGGGGATAGGATTATGTCCTGTTAAACATCGGGGCCAGTGATGGATGGCGATGACGCTTGACTATCCAATTGAGCCAAGTGACTTCGATTTTTGAAATAATTATGTACAAGTTCGACGTTTGAACTTCGGATTTGAGATTCTCCAAGAACTTGAATTGGTTTCGTTCTACCAACGTTTTCAAAAGCATACCTCTCGTCTAAAAAACATAATGAAATGGACCTTGATTGTCCATGCAGCGATGGTATGCATTAGGCAAATGATATTATCCATGATTGAGCGTGACCGACGATAGGCAAACTGAGTGGGATCGATGATGTTCATGTGAGCTTCCATTGGGGCAGGAGTGAGTTTTCCAAAAGCTTTCAACGTCGGTGTACATGAGGTCGGACGAAATTTAGCCGTTCTGTGTTTAGGAATTGGTGATATGCGCGCCGTCCTCCAACAGTCTGCAATTTTGCACTGTCGAAAACACTGAGTGAATAACCCAGCAAAAGGCTGGCATAAAAATTCCGTACGTTACTTTAGAGCAGTTGGTCATAAGCCGTTATGTCCGCTAGCTTCGTTGGATTTCAGTCGGACAAGTCCCTTGAAAACGTATAAGCTCTCAATTGAGGCTGAAAAATCAGTGGAAGGTAAATACTCTGTTGGAGCTGAGTGTGGAGCAGTTATTTGTTGTGTGGTTAAAATCACGGCTGGGCTGTTCGACTTCAACAGCTAACTTCTTGGCAGGAGTGTTCATTGCACTCAGCGTATCCATGATTTACCAGATCTTCTGGCAGCTTCTGTCACCCAATATTGTGTTCGTATAGTCCGAATTCAAAACGATCCAGTTCTTATCTGTAACACTTTGAACTGCATTTCACACATTAATAACCTTCTAATTTATAATGGATTTACTTTTCTTTCGGAGTCTTTTTCAGTACTGGTAGGAAAATCTGTCTACACAGATGAGTTGGTTTTCAAGGGTAACAAATATCAAAGCAGAAATCTAGGTAGCTCGTCAACTGATCACAGAAAGAAGACAGGTCGTGATGAACAAACCAGCTCAAGTCGGATGAAAATATCATTTCCGTGAGCCTGTTGTAATTGTCAGGACGAGACTGAAGACGTCGGACTCTGTGATCTCCACAGTGAGTAACGAGTTTGTGGTGCGTCCAACTGTAAACTATAAGAAAGCTTCGGAATAGAACGACATGATGCATTAAATGGGGTGCTTTATTGAAGCAAATTAAATGGACATGCGAGTCCAGACGTGTAAGAAAGGTCCCAGTGTTGTGCGACAGGGAGTAATTAGAAAGGTGGTATCAAATCGGTTAAATTAATCGCAAACAGTGCGTAATGACGTGTCGAGAACGTCCAAAAGAGCTAGTGAGAGACGTCCAACAGACTTATCAATCTCAGTTACAAGACAGCCGGGAGATAAACAAAGAGTACATGTTACAACTGAATGAAAATCACTTAAGATTGTGGGTTTGTACTCAACAGTTAATTAGCTCATATACGTACTAAAGCAAGTAAACGGAATGTCAACGGACGCAAAACATAAATCATTTATGTAATTAACAACGCCTCCATTACGCCTTCTGTAAGACATGGGACGATCCACACAATAACAAGTGAATTTTTTCCGTTGTGTGACTCTGATTTCGATGTCCTCCTATAACCAAGTTTCCTATAACATAATCCCACTCATGCTGATACATTCACGAAGATGGACGATGCTGCTTGGTCACTTCTGTTCTAGATTTCCTACTTTGGGCTTTTACCTCTCTAGTTATTTCACCTCTAGTGGTTGTGCGGTATTTTAGTTGAGCTCAGTGGACATTAGTTTTGGATAACTCATCTAAGATGACGAGCGTAACTGTAAGCGTTTATCATTCCTGAATATTCACTAGAGTTATGGCTAACTTTTCATCTCTTAACTGGCTTAAGCACGTTTTACTATCTGCGGTTTGTATTCTTTTTGGATGAGTTTTCTGATACATTACAGATCGTGGTCTTTGCTATCCGTTAGCTAATCAGTCTAGCTATCAAGAGAAGTGGCTAGAACAGAATTGAAATATCGTCGATAGCAGAAGTGATGTAAAAAAGAGAATTGGATTGCTTTATCATGATCTTCCAACTTGGGTGCTATATGACTTTCGTCACGTGACCTCAGAGGTCGCATGTGGCCTGATTATTATCAGATTTCTCAAACCTTTACAGGAACCGCCGCACTGATAAAATTTCAAAGCTTTACTTAATACCCTGCCTTCGTACTGCCGAGCTTTCATGAGCCTTATTGCACTCTTCTAGATGTGGTTAGCATCTGCTAGTGGCCTACACTTGACCCGGTTTTTCAACCTAAACGCTTTTAGTTTCTTTACTCGATCATTGGGGCATAGTTTCTTAACAGTATACATCATAATACTGCGTGTATGGAGAAAAATAGCGACGGTTGATACCTAGAGTGCGTAGCAGTGGTCTGTTTAAGACTTCCGCGCGTCAGAATGTCAGTCAAACCTTGGGCGTTCTAATGTGGGATTTAACAGGATTTGTATGAAAACCTGTTCGAAAGCCATCGCTGACTTTTGGAATGGTCGGTGACTGTTCAGCAGGTTAGTCGTGCCTTGGACTCAGCAGTAACGAGAACCGGATTTGGTATCCGTTAAGTAAGTAAACTTAAGTTCCCAAAGAAGTCGAGTTCATAGGGAACGTTCTATTTTTGCACGATTTAATTGTGGGTGAAATCTAGGTGAATGTGGTCGATGTAGTCCACTCGTAAAGACGCCCATAGCAGTCACAAAGTCACCAATCTAGATGTAAGTTGGTTCGACTGTTATTATTGTCCAGGTTTGACGTCCCGATTATGTACAGAAGATTTGAGAACTGAGATTTCGTGTGACTGCAAACGCTGTGTATAAGCTGAAAATTTAAATAGGCAGTCAACATACATCATCAGGAGCATGTGATGCTATTAAAAGTTTGGGCGAGTGTCATGATGATCTGATACCTCAAATAATCTGTTTTATTGACACAACGAGATCTGCCGTCTATGGATCTCAGCGGTATCAGCAGCCAACTTTGGCTTATAGTTCACCAAGGTTGGCTTTTTGTCGCCTAGTTCCATTTATGAAGTTATTCCTTTGTATCAACAAAACAGTTAGAAGACGGTTGCTGTAACTCACGGCCGAGTGTTCTGTGGTTCCATTTGAACTGGTTCTAAGCATTACGCTGCAAAACCAAAAGGACTACAGTATACATCTTGTTAGTTTAAAGTCACTTACCCCGGGTAATATATTTCGTGTCGTTTTTGTTTCGTGTGTTCAGATTGCTATATCTGTTAAAGTTTTGCAACTTGGTCAGATTTGTTCATCGGCAATCACTTAGAACCACATCTGCTTTACATCGTTTTTACATTCACGTATTCATTAATTGCGGTTATTGTCTTAAATAATCACCTCCTCGGCGTCTCGAGAAAAAATACCTGGAGGTGAAAGAAAATGCAAGATATTTCAATGGAAGATGATGTTACTTATTCCAGCGTGAGTAGTTCTTTTATGCTGTCAAATTTTACGGAAAACATGGCCGGCGCTGTGACTGTTGTCGCATATTAAGTATGCTTTCCCGGTGATCCTCAACCATAAAGCCTTTTTTACGGATAATAGTTACGCAATTTGGAGATTTTGACGCATTTCAGGATGTATTTTTGTATTCAGGAGTTATCGATATCTGCTGGTCGGTGTAGGAAGTCGACAGACTTCAAAGTAAATGTGCAGGTACCACTCGTGTGTGATTCCGGTTAATTCTGACCATTTGGCAGACTAGCTGAACTACTGTTAGAAAACTTGAAAACCGTCTAGGATCCTGATGTTGACTAGCTGTTGTACTATCCTTTCGTAAGGCTGACTGTCCTTGTTACACAACGAACTGCAATGTTTACATGTTAAATGGCATGAATAACTGACTAACGTTTTTTAGGGGGTACGTGTCGACTTTTACTTGGATTAAGCCACAAAAGTCTTACACATTGTGACTATGTGGAGGGATACACATACGGACAGATGTTGATCAGACTGAATTAACCTCTGGTACTGCTCCAGTTAACAACAACTTGATAGAAAAGCCGATTACCAGTAATACATCGCCGAGGTTCGGTACGGTTGGTCAAAGCTTTCCAGCGCTAGAATTCCACCTGCAAAGTATTCGGATAGCTCGAAAACTTGGTTTGCCGTTACACCTTATAAATTAGTGAGTTGGCATAACACAAACCTGCTCGATGGCACGGTGAAGTCCTCAGTAATTCCCATCACATTTTGACGGCACATTGTGACAATGACTTCTGAACCAGCAAACGCCTTACTGGATATTTCAATAAGTCCACAGGCAATGCAGTTTCTGTTACCCAGTCACTAAACATGTGGCCCTACATGATGCTATACTTTATTGAGGCGATTTTATACCCGCATCAATTAATCTCGTCTATTTTGTCCAGTTATCTCAGAGGCCACATTCTTTCACATACTGAAAACTCGTTTAGAACTTGGGAGCGTTGCCTTTTTACAGGTCTACAGTGTAGCAGTGAGAAGTCCTGTTGACCCAAAAGTACTCGACGTTCTCAATTTCTGATAGCAACCAAAACCACATTTTATGATCACTGTTGAAGATTATTCGATTTTTGTAGTAAGCAGCGTTCTCACTTAGCTTGTGACTTTATGAATTCTATACGCATCAGTTTCAAAGTAATTGTCGACACTAGGAAGAACAACGATTCAGGAGGACATGGTAGACTGGGCGGTTGTTTACTGCGATGCAACCTGGAGTGGTCGATACTTTCATGCTTCTGGTCTCGTACCTATTATTTATAGATGAGATCCTGTTGAAATACAGTTTAGGTTAGATGAGGAGTACATTTTGGCATGGGTGGTAAAGTTGTAAACGATAATGTTTGTGCTGAATACTCATGCCAAACGTTGACAGATGTTCACCGAAAGCACGGGCCAAACCCATGAAATGCGCAATGCCCACAAAAGTGAGTTTTCTTAGGCTGTTATCGTGGAGATTCAGGCTTATCACAGAGTTACGCGCAGTCGTTGAACCTACTTATATACTGACCATTGTCGGCTGTGTCCTGGTCTTGTGTTTAGGATTTTGTCTCGTTCTGACTGGTCTTTCCTCATCGACCGACGACCAATTCATCCACACATTTATGAACAGCTATACCGCTTGTCAGTTTTCATTACTTGGGCTAAGTCCTCTCTTTGTTGCTATGATTGAATATACACATTGGTATTTATGTGGGATCAATAGTACAGCAACAATAACGTCAACCAAAACCGTCTGAAAAACGGAACGACCCTAGGGTTCACGGAAACGATCGAACAGCGATCGATTAATCTGTATTAGAAAATGCGGAAAATTATTCTCTCCATCTCAAGCAGATATTTAGGTAATCAAGCAGGGGACAACAAAATTACAGAGTAGTGCATGGTCCACTCAAGGTGATTGAAAGTGGTCGCTATTTAAGCACACTAAGTGAAATGAACCCAGCTAGTGTTGTAACAGGTTACAATCAATGGATTCAGTACAGTCTACTAAATGTGCCAATATAATTTGAAGCAAAAGGAAGGTGGATGATAATTTCCAAAACCTTTCAGATAACCAGTCCGTGGGTTTGCTTTAACGCAAGAAAAAGTGTGCAGAGAATAACAAACAAACTCAAACCTTTCCACCAATCCGCTGGCATACAACATAAATCCTGGTAAGCAATTTAGACATTTCTGCATCCGATACGAAAATCCGACATGACTGTGTACACCAGATGATCGTTGCAACGTCTGGAGATAAACCCCGAAAGCTTTTTGGTCTCCACTGTGACCTCCCAGAATATGCAGTAATCGAATGTCACTCATAATCTTTCTCGGTAAAACCTTCATAGTGATCCATTTAACGTTACTATCCACTCCAGAAAACATGATTGCTACTATTCCCTTTGGTCGATCACTCCTAAAGACAGATCATTCACAAAGGACGACGTCTTCAGCTTGTATATCGTGCGAACCAATACGCTGTCTGTGACAGCCTTGCAGTCTGGACGGGAATTCACTTTGCCACTGTTTCCGTGACACGTAAGAGAAAGATGCAGCTTGTCTTAAGCTCCTCGGACAGCAGTCCATCAAAGTCACCTCGTCGTTCAAAAGAACTCTATTCGGAGCAGAGAAATAACAAATCGCCAGATCTCATAACCTCGAAATCTTAAGGAGCATTACCTATGAGTACTAATAGAAGATTGCAAATTAAGTGCTCAGCTTTAGTGGCGCTTCACGTTCATTAACTTCTGGTAAGCCACTGACGACTGAACTCACGTGATCGTTTCAATCATTTTACTTCATACCCAACCTCGGGGGTTGACTCCAGGTAGTTTGAAGCGCCAAAGACTTTTACGTCACAACCGAAAATCGACGATTTCCTTACGTTGTGTATAGTGGGTATAAAATCTTCTGGTCTTAATCTAGCTACCGATTTGAACAAATCGAAATGCTGACATCCGGTGACACGTCTTCTTTCTATCTTTGACCGAGTTTTCCTACAAACTAAAGCTTTTCGATTCTGCTTCGAAGTCGCTCCACGAAAATTAGTATCGTAAGTATTACAGAATGGTGCTGAGTTTGTAATTCTGATCATTTGTCACAGTGAGAGAGTTAATTGGGCAGCGGTTGTAAGCATGGTAGTGGAGACGGGAAAAGTGGTGTGCGGTGCGACACTAAGTATAACAGGTGCAATAGATCTCAGCGACTCAGCTCACTGTTTATCCTTAGCCCACTCAACAGTGGACGCATGTCGTGGAGTGCGAAGTCCAGTCGGTGTAAACCTCACCGGTCATTCTTCCGGTGTCTTGTGAAACTTATTAAGACCGGTTTATTACTGTCGTGTAGAGTTCTGTACACTGGTCAGTTGGCAACGGTTTCTATGTGATGGAACTGATGGACGTCAAAGAAGCAGAGCTACTCGTACTGAATACTTTACGCAAGTGTTCAGCAAATAAGTACGATGAACTGAAGCCTCACCATTTAGACAGGCGAAAACCGATAATTATGTCATTAATACGTTTAAGGCAGCAGATCCTGGAAGCTGGTCCATTGATCGAAAAAGTTCTACACTTACTGTAACATGAAATCCTCAAATATTCACACGCGAATTAGCTCAGCAATTTTCTACGATGACACTTAGTCATCTAAGATTCAGTCTTTACAAGTTTTCACGTTATTTATTTCAACCAAGTTGAATGGGGCGTTGGAAATCTATGCACATTCGTCAAAACAGATGTATACCAATTTCGGGGACACTCCTATGATGCTTAAATACGAGCACATGGGGGATGAACAAACAACTCTGAGAAACCGCGCCTCCCCAATCTTTTAGGTTGTAGTGACCCATTGCGGATCGTTTGCTGACTACCAGGGATGCTGAAATAGCTGTCCCACACGAGACGTCCGACAAACATCATGATGGATATCAATCTGTGTCACACACCAGAGACTACGGGATATTTGACGGTACTACGATACATACGGTGAAAAGACTAGTCTGCGGTGATCGGTATATAGCCTTTAGAATGAACTTCCTAAGTGATACAAAGGCAGAGGTTGACATCATCATCATGCTGCCTTGGGACCACGATTAGAGTCCGAAGGAACAGATCGAACAGCGGGTATTACGCTCATTGAAAAGTCTGATCGTCCCATTTTGAATCTTCAGATTCTTCCCCCTGGAACCCAATAAACTGTTTATCAGTACTGATCATAAGATAGATAAGTTGCACAAACTTGTCTTGTCCCTGGATTTTGAATTGTGATAATGAAAACCTTTTGTTCGAACAAGCCTGATCAGATTATTTCTTGTTTGCTCCAACTCTACACATCGTAGCTTTAATTTCACAGAACCCAGCAGAATAGCAATCTTACACGCTCAATTGCGAGACAACCACACCAATCCTCTCAATAATGTTAACTATATATCATAGCACTTGATGAGCTTCATCGTACATACAGTCTCAACTGTTAAACAGAGTTCAACCATGAAGCGGTTTATCTGCTGATACGGTAAAAAGTGATGAAATTGGCAAACCGTTCTCTGAAAACAGTAGAACCTTCGGGATCAGAAGTCATTGGTTAAGTTCATATGAAAATGAATGTGATGCTACCCACGCAACATGAGCCGCATTCATCTCGGCCGATACGTGTCCTCATTGTGACACAGCGGTATACTCGGGTATAAGTCTTATTCGGTTTACAAGAAACAGCACAAACTGTTGGGCCCTATCGTGTACAGCGCTGTCGCAAAGTCCACCGGCGATACGTATTCCCAGTTCATTCAAAAACAGACTGGATAGTCGCTTTGGAAGAGAGGTTGCCGAATTCTTTAACAGTGTCTAGTTTAGGCGGTACTAACTTTGGTTTGTTCTTATCTAAGCAGTGTTGATTTATACCATCTAATGGTATATGCCTAGAATGAATGACTACTGTGTGTCATATCTTGGACGCGTTACAAAACCTGCGCGGTTCCACCTCCATGACAGTATGTGTTGGAACAAACATTACGGAGCACTCTCATGGCTCCAACCGATCAAATGTTAGTGAATCAAGATTACGCAATTAGCATTTTCTGGCCAGCATTTTCAACAAAGTTCTTGACCACGAGAGTTCTGTAGCAGTTAACATCGAACCTTCTTAGGTGGTTGGACGTGAAGTGGCTGGAATTGATGCCTGCATTAACAATACGGTGGCTGACTCGCGTGTTTTGCGGTAGTCTACAACATCCATTTATGAATGCGCGCGGAAATTTTGTTCAAAATGTGTTTATTTCTACGGAATACGGTGTAGATCGTACTTGAGTAGAATGGCACCCCGGTGGATTAAGGAATCTTATAATAAACCGACCTATAATCATGGGTACACAAAAACTGTATTGAAAGTCTAGATCCTGATGACTTTGCACTTTTGTCAGTGACTACAAACTTACTTTCAAACTTATCAAGGGAAAAGATTGCCTTGAGAATGCCTTAAGTTGCACAAAAAGATGACTATTGCCGCAAATGCAATATTTCAGAATTACAGGACTCTGGTTGTAGTTAGGAAGCGTGAGCTTGATTTTCCTTGTTAGAACGCTGATGATATATAGCCGGGTATTCAAAAAACGTCTATGGTTGCTCGTCGTGTCTTCCGTTAAACGTCTTATTACAAGACAGATGAACAAGCCAAGCACAAACTCGAATGAAATGAAAGAGCGCCTCAAAGTGGTCTTTGATTCTCATTCACTAACCGACACAACACTACCCATTTTATCTCTGTCTGATCTCATCTGGCATAGGCGATCTGACTTGGGATCGATCAGGTAACCCTAGCCGGAGCTGTTATCCGCTGGGACGCCAGTGCCATCTGCATTGCCTACAAGCAGCTTAACGGACAAATACACATCGAACAGCACAACGTGAAAATATAACATCAGACTGATAAGTCGCTCATTAAATTGTGATCTATACGACTGGACTCATCAGGAAGTAAAACTGGTCGCAAAAAGCTACACTTTAAAGAAAGGCGGTATACCTATACTAGTGTTTCAGTTTCAGGTCCACTATTATATCTCGATTTTGTATTCTATCCGAGTGAATGTTCACGCGTTCATTAATTTTCTTCATGGAGTGGCGCAGCTTCAACCACCGGGGACGTAGCCAATATTGCTTGTGACACCTGATTGAACAACCTGACAGATCAAAATCTTAAGTGTACACACATTGAGGCATAATAACCCGGCTATCACCCCTTCAGTAGCTTACTGTTTGTCTTTTCACAATACAAATAACGGAGCGCTGAGAAAGCATACAATCTCCGAGGAAGGAACAGTGCTTTAAATCAAGGTAGGATAAAACTACAGATCGTATATTCTTTTGAAGAAAACGGCAATGTTGAACCGGGTGATATGAAAATTGTATTGAGGTATTGAGGGAAAATTTCCTAACTACATAATCGGGTGCGCATGGATTTATACGGATTCATTGTGACTACCAAGATAAACATGGGTTTTAGAACAACTCTCGGAAACATACATGTAAACCGATTTTTATTCTAGGTATACACAAAGTTTGCACGGGAGGCCGAGCCGGATATTGGTACTGTTGTGGCTGCCATTATTACCATATCAACATGTCAATCAGATACACTTTACTGAGTCGACAACACAATAAACCCACAAAAGAGCGCACACATAACGAGAGCCGAAGGAAGAAACAGTGTCGGTTTTACTAGAATAAGCTGGGCAAGTTGTCGAGGTGCTGAACATTTTATACACAAATGAAAGGAAGTAACATGTTGATGGTACAGAACAATTTGCTAAAACTACGTTGGAGATGAAGCAGATAGATATCCGTGCAACTATTTTGAACCAGTCAGAAGGATTATTTTATTTATTGTAACAAACCCGTTGAGAGGTAGAACGAGAGTCTGTCAATAACCGTTTATCGAGAACAATAAATTCTACTACAAGTCGAAAAAAATTAAGAAACTGTAAAAGGCATTAAGCTACAGTTCAGTCATTTGGTTTTTTTTCCATTCGACGCCTCTTCTTCGGAGACTGCACAAACTGTTGACTCTGTACCACAAGAAAGAAAGGTAGTGATTAGCCGCAGTTTAAAAACACACGATGCGCATTCTCACAAGTTTGATTTCACTTTACGTTTACTGCAAGACTCATGGAACTCTCAAAAAGGCAGGAAGGAGGGTACCCAATTCACTCGAATATTTACATGAATAGTCCACCATGTCGGATGTATAGTGCGAATATTAGGACTAGTCAGAAATCAATTAGCATCAATTTTCCAGTATGACGCACTTGAGTTGGTAGTAGTCTGTTGATTTGCTCAACCGGTGAAGTTCTCAAATAGTTGCATAACAAATCTTATTACAGTTTGCATCCAAAAGCAACGATCTGTTATCAAATTGGATGTATTACACGTCACCCAATGTAATTTGACAAAAAGAACGAGAAACGTTTCTTGCAAGCACAGTTATAGGCAAAGTGAAAAACTAAGCTGAAACATGAAGTTTTCGACTTTCCTTTCTATAAAGTAAATCTGAGCGATATATTCCGCGTAATCACTGCCAAGTTTGACGAATGGAACTTCATGCTGGTGTTTGCTGTTACCCACTCGATTATACAGAGTTCACTATAGAGAATAAGATGGACTATATGTTGTGTTTCTTAGTGTTATATTGTATAGAAAAATGGTTGGATCTATCCAACGATGTGTGAGTAGAAAAAAAAGCATGGAGCAGATCACTCATTCATCTCTAGATTTTTGATCCATTAAGACATGCGCGATAGCTATGTTGTTGACTAATTGCAAGACCAATAAAATAGCACGGATAATTAATTCCTACAAATTCAGATCCATTGGGTAAAAATGAAAATCAGAAAAATCTTTCGACAAAAGTTTGAAAGGTGAACTACTTGGCTCGTAATGAAACAAATAGTGACATACTCCATTCTTTTCTTTTGAATATCTAAGATCCGAGCAGCTCGTAGGCTGATAGTGGCAGCTTTTCAACTGTAAAATTCAAGACTTTCAACGCCGGACGTGTGCACATTTCAACTGGAAGCGAGCCGATATACCTATCGCACTTTAGATATATTCTGACAGATTTAGATTTGTCATCTTGTGGCCGTTCTTTCCAGAGCTGTTGACATGCCAGCCTAATGGGAACCGCACCAGACTTTCGTTAAGAGAGATCTGCGAGTTTATTTTGAAATGGCTTTACATAAATACGAAGAAACCCATTTCAGAATATTTTGGACTGCACATTGCCAGAACAGCTCGTACACCACACTGCCTTCTGCCCCCAAAATATTGTAGAAAACGCTCGGGCCTGCCTCAATGTTTCAGGCAACGGCTGGTTACAAAAGCATTGGTAAAAGCCATCAGGTTCTACAGTCCCAAGTTTTACATCCAAAAGACATTCTTACAGACCCTATGCTACCCACAGCCAACTACGCAATAACCAGCCGAACTCATTCAGGGTTGAACCTGAGAAAGGCGGTTATCACATACTAGCTACAGGACTCATCCACCCGTAGTGGTTGATGGTATCCACTTCCGGATTAACTTGTGACAGTGACGGAAATCAAAGGACAATTGCGCATATCAACCAGGAAAATCACTCTGAGCCGAGCCATTTGCAATTCCATTCATGTATCACGCGTCCATTTTCGACTCGAAGGAATAAGATATAAGGGCGTGTGAATGAAGGCCTTTGTGATCCAGCCAAACAATGTTGGTTTGCCACATGGTAGACTAATATGAAAGTGAGACACTTATCTCTCGAAAACAAACGTTGAGGATGATTTAAGTATAAGGACCAGGTTTGCAAAGAAAACTTCGCAAAATGCAGAGCAAGAAGAATTGTGACATAGGGCATATACTAAAGTTATTTTGAAAGGGTTGGGAAAAAACAAAGAAGTCAAATTTTGACTCAGGACAAAACATTCTGCATACAGCGCCCTAACACGGCTACACAAGAGAAAAGGCAGCAGATTATCGTGACCCAGGCTCATGTAAATGAAATCGGGCGTTGAGTGGGATTGTTTGTTGATACAAACCAAAAATGTGTAATCCACCTAACCCAGTTGTGTTTACGCACTTGCAGAATCTTCGCTGACCGTATACTGCGAGTGCAAATCTGATACACCCAGCGCACTTGTGATCGCATTTGACTGAACGCAATATTGAATCACCAACGTGATCTATGGTACCTATAGTCCCCTCGCTTACGACATGCCTTTTTTCATGGCTGCGGGATTGTTGCTCACTGGGTTTTTGTAAGTTCGTCCAGATCACATTTCTATATACAGTTCGGTTAAAGACTGTGTCCCTGCACAATCTAAAGTCGTTATCACAACACAATATACTTAGGTAATATCCCGGTATCGCAGCTTCTGGCTGATTTCGGTTACCCATACAGCATTCACTTCGAGGCGCGTTTATTAGTTTCCCAACGGACATGCCGCAGCTAACAAAGCTGACTAAGAATCAGCAGAGGTTTGATCCCCAGTGTTTTGAACAGTGTCCAAAAACCGAATAACACAGACACGCCCTAAACCTTCGAAATGCTGCTTATTTGTTTACTATCCAGACTTGGCTGTTGTACAGCAGCTCTTTAGTTGAAACGTAACTTCGTTTCATAGCACAATAATACTCCAATTGAATCTGACGCCTACATCACTGTAGGGGTTTTGTGAAGAAGGCTCACAGGTTGACACTGCGTCAGATTAATGTGCGTCTATTTGCTTACACCCTATACTTACATTTTACCCGGCAAGCAAGGTGAGAGTTTGTGGGTAT
>JTDE01003041.1:0-22392 GCA_014338405.1 Paragonimus skrjabini miyazakii | reverse complement strand
TTACGGGAACAGTCGCGGTACTATTCGGGACCGAGAATTTCGTGTGAATTATTACCGGGGCGAGAATCCGATTTTATCGAGCGTACCACTATACCGAGTTCGAACCAGTGTACCGTTTAGGAGGGTTTACAACAACGTGCAATCAACTTTTATATGGGACTGACATCTCAAACGATTTTGCATAAGTTCGTTTGCATGAGAAACGAACGTTTCAACAGCATTGTAGTTAGGCACGAATCACTCATGGCATACCTGAATGTACGATTACATGATGTTGATGAACAGGGATTCCAGAAGTTAGAAGTGCAGACAAATTTTGTGCGAGTTCACTCATGCACGCAGCCGTTACAGCATTGGCTGTGTAAAGTTGGCGATGAAAGAACAGTTCGACGTAAGTTTTGTCAGTAACGTTTCCAACTCCATTTTTTTGCGTGCACGTAATCAAAGCATTGTGGCGCAATGGGCTTGCTTTTTTAAGCAGAGCAGGTATCTAAAAATCAAAATGAGCATGATTTCATCTCAAAATCAATCCCAGTTGCATCTGGTACAAAACCGTTTATGTAGTTCATTATATAGTTTGTTAAAACGGATCGATGTGTTCAATTTCACAATGAACAGCACGCCTGGTTCTGGCTTGTTTATATATATTCCGGATAACCTATTTACAAAATTTGGATTTTACTTGCAAACGGCAAGATAAACGATCATATTGTCTGAACAGGTTTACATTTGGGCAACCAATTGGAAAACGCTCTGAATTAGCCAACTGTAAACAAGCCCGTGTCACTGTATGCAAAAACGTGGAAACGTCATTTCTAAGTGGTTTAAAAGTGTAGATAAGTCAGCGTTTGAAAGACTGTGATCAGTGAACTCAACCGTGTGCCTGGTGTACTAGACAGTCTGCGGTTAGTGTATGATGACGAGGGTTGAATTCAATGAGGTGGATTCAGTTCACATGTATTAGGTCGGACAAACATGTCTTATTTTCAACCAATGCACGATTATATCAAATTTCATGGCATGACTGTAAGTAGTTAACACTTTTCTAACTTCCTCGTTTTTATGACTACCAATGAGGGTTTGCCAAAATTGTGTGACTTGATATTGTTGGACGCCCTTTAACATTCATCTAAACAAAATTTGTTTGATGGGCTGACTTTTCCTCTATGTCGACCATTTTGAGATGCCTTCTTCGCGGGATAGTATTGTTTGTTAATGTTTATTCTGGAGGAATCTTTATTGCAATGCTTGTCAGTCGTACTATAGCAAATACCATCTTTTCAACTGACTTTCAAGTCGACTATCAGAACTTCTGTTAACCTGACCGTTTAAACCAGCGTGAGTGAAATTGCAATCCTGTGCTCTTGAGTGAATTGCCTTGAGTAGTTTAACAAGGCTTGAATCGCCTGATTATTGGGCTATAATTCACGGGCAGAGGAGGTGAAGGCGTTCCAGATCAGAGAAGGTAGTACAGACAATGGAGATGGCCAGCAGGTTCCTCAGTAGGGACGATGCAGATTTCCTGCTTTGAAATACCAAACCAAAATCCCTATATTCCGAAGACGAAGGTATGTAGATAACACATTCGTAATCGGAAACGGACCGCTCGCTACCAAGTCCTATAATTTTTCAACGCCAACTACGACGGCAGTGTATTCATGTTGGAAACTGAAACCGATGAGCACTCATTTAATTGTTAGACGATCTGATAAAAGTTGTTGAGCGGTACAGAATCCAAGTTTTGTGTGCCGCAAGCCAACCCATTCTGGTCGGAATCTCAGTTTTAACTAACCGCATCCAAACGGTATGATAAGAACAGTCATCCGGTTACTAACCAAAAGAGTTGACACGATTTGCTTTGCCAAATTCTACGGAACAACAGATACTTTTCGGATCAAATAACTACTGGCCGCTATTCAATATCCAAACGCGTTTATTAAGAACAAAATTAGGCGTATCTCAACTAAGGCGGAAACCAAGGGGACTAAAACTTTCAATTCTATTGTTCAAATAACGTATTGTGAACCAACATATGAAAGACTCCATCATTTCTCAGTACACTATACGGACCGTATTTCGGTAGGATAATATTTTGGAACGACGGAGGATGGATCCTGGGGATCTAGTTTCTGTGAGCGACCAGACAAACTGCGATTATGAAATCAAATGCAGTGATGGCAATGCCGGTTACATTGAAGAGGCAAGCAGACAATTGGAAGTACGTGTGGCCGAACAAAAAAGGCTTATGCAATTTCCTTCTAAGGACACATATCAACCTCAGAAGCGACAGAAGTATTCGGCTGTTACATTACGTGCACTATCAGAGTGTCACAAATTGTGTTTTGTTCGAGCTCAATTAGTTCACAAGTATCTTCTCTTCTGAAGCTCTTACCATTTACACACGATACGCCTGCGTTAATCGCAATGATAACAACTCCCTGTCTGTTGTGTAGTGTAGACAGACAACACCAGACACAGACATATCATATCTACAGCAGTCTCACTTGCATTTAATGGGCAAATAATTTGACCAATCAGTTCAGATGCAGTGCTGGTTGATCTAACCATGGCAAACCCCTTACAACCTCGGTTTCTTTGTTAGTGTGTTTTCGATTACAACACTGTTGTAGAGAGTAACCCGAAGTGGTTGAGAATTACAACTTACTCGTAACGTTGTTATTCTCGATTCATTTATTAGTTTTGTAACAACGGTCATTTTGAAAACGTTATTATACTTAACCCACGATTAAAAGCTATGTTTTACCATTAACGTTACTGATCATTTATTACTTGAGTAGACATTGCTTCATAGTCCTTGTCTCTAATCTTGACATTATACAGCTGCCATCACTTTACCCGGTCGAACATCTGTCTTACTCTGCATTAGATCACACTGAAATGCAAGATTGCTCAATTTCATCAATAGCTGGGAAGCTGAAGGAATTGTCACCCACTAGTCATGATTAGACAGCAGATATACATAGTTCTGCCAACCGTTGACCACTGTTTGCAAAAAATGTGAGCCAGTTTCACTGGTTGGCAAATTTAAGGCGGTAATTGCGACAATAACCAGTTTGAAGATATGATTAAGAAACGATACTCACCCTCCAGCACAAGTTATAAACTGGGCGCAGGTTGTCTCCCCAATGACTCAGGAGGAGATCCCATTTCTTCAGTTGAACGTCAGCACCTCCGTCCATGTAAACCCTGAATGCTGCAACGGGTAACATTTGTACGAATTAAATGAATACATATGTGAATTGTGGACATATGTGATAATTAGCCAATTGTATGCCACATGATGGATATTTTCACACCGCATTTGTGTCTGGTTAATCGTCAGATTCGGAATGTAACTACTGTGCATAGCTTCAACATAGGTGCTAGAATGCACAAGTTGTGACATAAAATTATAATTATTGGGAAGGCTTCACACGCTTCCTTCTCCATATGGTCTGTGGTATCAAACACTCTGCGTTCTCCTAGTCCAGACTGGAATACTGTGCGCTAAGTTGGACATTTGTATTCGAGGATGAGAAATCCATTCAAATCTGCGACTTCACAGCATTAAGCACACAGTGTACACTATTGACGGATAATGCTAAACTGTAGGGCAATTCGTTTGCCGTAGCCGGCAAGCACATTTTGAATGTAGGACGCTGTCATTTGAAATAGGCATTTCACTTATGCAATATGGAATCAGATTTCAAAACAAACGATTCAGTCAAACCTTGACAGTAGGCAGAAATTAGTTAATGTAGTTCACCTAATCAAACGAGACTCTCTAGACAAACTCATAAAAATCTTGCCGACAGGTTTCCCAAGAATACTCCCAAGCAGATTTACATATTCGCGTTTCACTGGTACCGTACATCAGTCGGAATATGTGAAGGAACATCTAGAAGATTACTTTACACTACACTGACAATAAGCACTGATTCGCTGAACTTCAGATTGTCCAAAAGCACCACGCAAATGCGACATGTGCACCTATGAATCTTCTACAGAAAAGCCAGTTGTGACAGTTGTAGGATTGTTCAGTTTAGTTCAGAGCAGAAAGAGAGGCAACGTAGGAAAGAAGTGGAACTACACGTGGTTTTACTGCGAGCCAAATCGGAACTAGAAGAAGCTGGGTTAAATAGTTTTCTGGCTAACGAGGATGAGGATAGTTGCAGTGACCATGTGGAAGCTTGAAACAGTGATGATAGAATATGGTGAGATACTGACATTCATGAGTTTCTTGATGACCGTGAGACGCTTGGAGATTATGACAGTCCGCAATGCAGAAGTATAACCGACTTGTTCATGTGTAGAGGTATGCTCTGCACTAGCATACCTGTCCGCGAGCTTGGTACTGTCGAGGATTCAGCTTCGCTCTTTTACTATGACGTACTGGAAAGGCGTGTGACGGTTCGATATTTATACTGAGTCTTTGGTGTCTGTTGACGGGCAGAGGCACATTTGCCGCATTTGTTGCTGCAAGGGTCGATATAGGAAGTCGGCGGATGAATGCGCCATACTAGAAACCAACGCTGGCTATCAGACAAAACGGCAATTGCTGAAAATATTTACGGACATTCTTGTTATGCCGCTAAATCTGGGGAGATGGGCTGCTGCCCAACGGCATATGTAGTCAGGAGTGACGCCGATCGATGGGAGAAAAATGCTGTGAGAACTAGCTAACTATGAGACTATCTGGAAGCAGAAGATGGCTTCAGCAGCCTCACTGGGTTACAAAGCATAGCGATATAATAATTTGTAACAGAGACTTCGAGGACGTGGCGGAGGCTAAAGTGGCCAAACGACTAATACAGATAGACTAAACAAAATTCAGGATAGCCTACAACGACGTATGATGCACCAAAAATGAGGCTCGGAAACTGAAGACTTTTAACCGGAAGACAAGGTGTGGGTCCAGTGTGTCTCCGATAACTCGAAACGGTGGACACGTGGTGTGGTGGTCAATAATCGTGGGCACTGGTCATACGATGCTAATATGGACGAGGTGGGGAACAGAAGAAATCGTGCGTATTTGAGATAGTGGATGTCGCTGGAAGAGACAGTCGTGATGCAAGTCATTAGGAGCTATCATGAACGAGGTGTGGACAAAATTATCAAAAGGGGAAGGATGTGTTAAGTTTGGACTGGAGCATTTTCTTGATTGGAGAAAGTTCAGAAAATAAGTGTTCTCGGACAAGCTGCTACAGATTTAATTATGGTCGAACTGGCGACAACAAATCATTGACGGCAACCAGCTACTGTCGAATGCGTGTCTGTCTCGAACAATCCAGTTGCTAGATACAAGGTCGTGAAATAACACAGCAGCAAACTAACAAATGAAAAATTGAGGACGTCTGTCGCTTAATAGTAGTTGTAACCACTGTTGTTCCTTTATAAGCGGGTGCGGTTTTACCAATCAATTGAGACTTCTTAATGCCACTCATCTTCCTGTTTTGATTTTTATCATTTTGGCTGCTTAGTACGCGTCACTGGTCTCATCTTCAGTGTAGGGATTATAACTCTTACGTTTTCTTTGTTCTGGTATGCAAAAAGCGCTTCAGCCGATCCTACAATGAACGCTGCTGTGAGATTCCATTTAGATTGGCATAACTGTTCTCCATTTCAACCGCTTCATGCTGATATTCGCAGGTAACCTCCCAAAAATAACCGGTTGACTTTCTGCTAGCTTTTGAGCGGAATCTATTGACAGAAACCAAGTGTGTTAATTTAATGGGGAAGGAGGTGTCAAACACCGCTCTGAATTGCTCATTTTGAGAGGCTGTGGTCGGAAACGGTTCCCACAAAACAAGCCTCCTTCCGCGGAGTGCCCTGTCCATTTAAACTTATATCGTCTTCTTCAATTTCAACATTGGACAAAGCCACTGTCATACGAGCAACAGCGGCAGCTGAAAGGGCGAACGCAATATACTCATTCAGTGAGCTCAAGTCTGATTTCTGGTCAGATGAGGAGCTGTTTTTACCGTGAACATATGTAATGAATGGACAGTCTCGGACGTCTTACTGCTACACTCAAAAGTGTCTTGTTTCTGCTCACTAGGAGTGTCGAACAAACAAACGTGTATGGGAACCGACGGGATTCAAGTTTTGCGAAAGAGACAGTTGATATTAATGTGCGTGTTGTGAAGGAATGAGCAGGTTGTACTGGTCATTCTTGAGGTCAGTGCACTTAAATTGTTGCCAATGTAAGCACGTCTGCTATTGCGTACAGTTCTGTACAGTCATGCGACATCCGGTTCAGCCACAAACACGTGATACCTACTAGATCTCGTCCTTGTCAGTGTTACAAGTCGTGAACAAAAACGAGAGATGTTAACGTTACTGCAAGCAACAGATAATGCGGCGGTAAGCGTGGCAAAGAAATAGAGAAATCGAACAATTAGCTATCACTCGACAAAGTGATTACGCTAGGCGATAACGATGACTATTTGGATTCTGATGTTTAAGGCATCAAAAATCAATAATAAGAGGAACACAATGACGGCACAGAAATTTCAGTTGAAGCTCGAATTACTAGCACAACAGTTACAGTTAATAGATGATCAGTTGAAAGTGGGTGAAATTCAGTCTGCTGAGAGAAATATCTGGCGTATGTGTCTTCTGGAGGAAGAAGTTACATAGGCAGGACGAGTGTATTCGGCATCCAGTGTGTATTGAGTGTGCAAAGTGTGGGTCACGGTAAACGGCTTATGCCTGAATGCGTTCTTCAATGATGGACACTGTAGGAGGTAAGATAGTGGTAGTTACAGAGAACGGTTTTCATTATACTGCAGTGTTTTGGGTTAGGTGTCACGCTCTAAGTCTGATGTACTTTGTGCTTGGGGTCTGTTGATCTGGTAGCTAGTTAGGTTGGGAACCAGCGCTGAGTGGAACTGTCTTTCTTCGGTACACCTTGGTCGCGTTCGGATTTTGTGGCCGGAGTGTCGACTCTTGAAATTCAGTAATGTGAAAATCCGACCCAACTCCATCCCTCATAATAAGTATGTACTCCCGTCTATTCAACCTGTACTGTTTTCGATCGCTAACTGAACCTTGACCCGTATGTCTTTGTTTCATTGCGTCAGGTTGATAGTTGTGCGAACAGCCAGTTTTCAATTATTGTACACTGCTGGTGTGGTGCGTGCATCACCATTTTGGGAGCTCAACAAATTCCTTTTTTAGTTCAACCTGATGACCGCTCGGAAGCACTTTGTTGAGTTTGAACGTCACATTATGTGATTATTGTTCATTTTTCGCCCGTTCGGCACCGGATTGTGATTCGTATACCGAAAACAGTCTGTCGATCGAAACCATTGAAGTTGACCAAACATTCATTTGGACGATTTGTTCAGTAGTGCCGTGGCATTGGGATGCAGTCTTGTTTTGATTATTTGGGATTGTTGGTTGATTGCTACACAATACTCAAA
Organism: Paragonimus skrjabini miyazakii; assembly: GCA_014338405.1. Taxonomy (NCBI): domain Eukaryota; kingdom Metazoa; phylum Platyhelminthes; class Trematoda; order Plagiorchiida; family Troglotrematidae; genus Paragonimus; species Paragonimus skrjabini miyazakii. The sequence goes on along the minus strand of JTDE01003041.1, from coordinate 14,968 downwards.
GTCATCGCGAGAGATGGTATAAGTATTGCTTCACTTTCTAGGTAAGACTAGACTAAATTAACGGTGACTGCTTAGGGACCACACTAGCTGATATTACAATGAGAATGCCATCACGCCTGTTGACAATTTATTACGAGGAATAATTTCAATTCACATAATCGCCCGGTTCATATAGGAAAAGTTGGACGTAAAATTTCACATTGTGCCTCGATGCATATATATGTGGACATCACGTTTCTCACATTGTTACGCAACTGTTTGTAGGACTAAACGGTTAAGGTATTCCGAAGTGTTCGTTGTATTTCTTTGTTCAGACCATTGTGAATTAGTCAACTTGACCCATCATGATTCGACGTTTGTCCTTCATTCTGTACAGGATTGCTCGATAGCTCTAACAGTGCTATGGCATACAAATCTACCGCGTTTGTTCAGGGTTCTACATATCAGAATACAACTCCAATGTAGACAATTTCCAGTCTTACTACGACAACTACTTTTTCCTTTAGTCTCGTGTGATATCGTTCAGATTATTTATGCATAGAATTCGTTCAGTCACTCCAATCTCACACCCATATATCTAAAAACCTAAAGCGTAAAATTTGGAACTGATGGAAATTCCTTTAATTTGCCAAATTACATCATTTGAGCTCGTTTCCAAATAATTCACCAATGTTAGGGTAAATCTGTAATTGGTAGTGTCAGTCTTTTGTGCTGACTTCGGAGTTGCAACTCCATAAGAAGATGAACAGAAAGTTAAGCCGTTATGTGGAACAATATGTGGAATTTCTATTTTGTTCTCAACATCGATCAAATAAATTGCTTATCTGACAGGACAATTTCAAGCTTCGTCATTATGTTCATCATAAAATGCTGTGATCGGAAACGTGGTTCAATCTATTACATTTGCTGTGATCAAGATCTAACATATGTTTCAAGAACTCTTTATTTCATTATTCAATTTAGTACGGCATTTGTGGTTGGTTTAGGTCATTTTCATTTTATTATGACAATTTGTTGTTTCAAATTCATTTGCAACTGTAATGGTTAACGATGCAATGTTAGATGGCAACATAAGCTTACCTATTGCATCAAAGCGTCGTGCATCTGAAATTAACAGAAACTCATTAAAAGTGTTTCAAGAAGAACTGATTTGAAAATGAGAAAGCTTGTTACCAATCCGTTTCGCCGAGCAATTGACTCTATAGCAATGACATATCGATGCTCATATATAACAGGAATTTAAATTTAGTTCATTTTTGCCGATAGAATTTCTCCGGTTCACCCAACTCTGCAGTGAGTTTCGTAAATTTCTGTGCTACTGCTACACATTTTAGTTCATTTTTACTCCCAAATACATATTCAGAGATGTCATGGATTTTCCTTTATTAATTACAAGAAATATTGAGTGACCTGCAGACGACGTTGTGGTGGTTTGTTCACTCACTCCTGAATGCTAATTTTAAACGCTTACTTGTGTGAGACTGTTCTCTATTGTGACAACTTGAGTGTACTTCGGTTTCATTGACTCGAAAGGTGAAATGTGCAGTAGTCACGGTCAGAGCTTTGCTAGATGAGAGTCAACATGAAGAAAGCTGGATATCCGATCGCATTCATTCAACAGCCCTTTTGTGAACACGTCCGTGTGTTGTGTCTTTCTTCCCTACGAACACAGTCAACTGTTAAACGTAGACACTTGGTTGGTACCTAAATCATCCACTTTACAATTGTATTATACATACTGTCTCCGCAAACAGCACAGAGTTCACATGCTGTTGATAATGACATATAAAACCATACAAATGTGGAACACTGCTTGTGATATTAAATTATCTTTTACATTTACATTCTCTACTGTTACATATCAAAGCTGTACGTTTTGGACACGCATGGACAGGAGTGTAATAAAAGGCATCAAGATGTGTGGTAAAGATGAATTTTGTGACCCCGATATAGTCAGTCATATCGATGGCTCTCTTGTACTTGTTGGTAATTTACTCACTTGTAAACAGTGTGTTATCGCATGTATTGCACCACAGAAGTCCCTCACACAATAAAATAGCTCGCAAATTTCTACCTATGCGTAGTACTGAATACTCCTCGCGGCTGTTGACAATTTTAGCCAAATGACGGTGTTACACTGCTGGCAATCATAAAAGTGCTTTTGAAACTAAAGACTAGTGCATAACAGGCAAAATACTCAGTATTTCCAATATGCAATTATTAAAACAAAAGTTTCCAAAATAACATAGTTTTCTGTTAAATGCAGTCAGATTTAGGATATAAAAAAATGAAAACATCACATGAGTTCAACACACTTTAAAGATATCAATGGATAACAGAATTACTTACTTGAGACCACGAGAAGAGCCGCCAGACACGCATAGAGAAAATGCGTTGTTAAAATCATCGTCGTTCCACTTGCTCTGCTTTGAACGTACTGTGTATATATATGATTTTGACCACAAAACAGAAACAATGTATAGTGGCGTCAGCATACCAGTTCTGTCAAAAACATACCAAATTAGTAACAAACTATTAGGTGATAACTGTCTTGTATGAGATGCCTAATACCAGAAGCACACAATGCGGTCACGTCCGGATTTTACAGGGATTGAGCAAAGAAAACAGAGAATATTATGGTGAAATGTGGATAAACAACCTGAAATACCCATCCACATAGTTAGAATGAATAACACTGTCATGACAATTAGTCCATCTGAGTTGCGTGGGTGCACCGGAACAAGCATTCCTCTTACACAGGCATAATGTTGCGCATTTTTGATCTCTATTATCTCTACTTAGATAGTTGACTTTTCTAAGATATTGGTTAATAAACGCATTTCTTTCGGCTTGGAATTTAACGAACGTTATATAGTAAGCAGTACAAACTACAACCTGAGAGCTTGCTCTCATCAATGAGCGGCAAAAACATTAGTTTACAGAGGCGTTCGGTTTGTAGTGCTGAACGGAATAAGTTGAAACCTTAAGATAACCAAGAATGTACTGACCGTTCCCGCATAAACAAGTGGAATACACTTAATGGCTCTTCCTCCCGTTTCATTGATTACTCCGGGGACAATGTTCAGACACTTCGTACATCTCGTGCGATTAGCGACTCTACGATCATAGGTTCGTAGATTGTTGAATTAGAGAGAATGATCTTTATTTGTGTGATCTTGTCTCCGTATCTGTTGGTAAGAAATCGCGTCGAACAGTTAATGGGTGTAAATATAAGGGAGAGTGAAATAAATAAATAGAAACTTTGAGGAAGCTGTTTACTTCAATCACAGGGTTTTCCTAAACCTCATAACTCTTCCAATGTCCTCTTTGTGTACACTTTCAGCAAGGGTTACACCGTTCCAAAGACAAGGACTAGAGGTCTGTCTATTTGTTTCCAGGTGTGGGCGGATGATGAAGTTGAATATTGGAAACTCTTTCCAGCGCGCAGGTTTCAACGAATTATTTCTAGGAGGTTGAGCTCTATTTGTGCCCTTTTAGACATGACTGCATAATTAGCTGACAAACTCGAACTGTCTGTCAAGAGGGTCCCTAAATTTCGTTCGTATGCTTATCTCACCAGTCAGGATGGTACTAAGTATACTGTTGATGGCGAGTGTGCACAACTTTACACGTGTTGACATTAAATGGCTGGTTATTTTCTTTGGTTTACTAGTTTAGACAGTTCAACTCGTTGGGGGGGACGGGGATTATCACATCTTCTAGGCACACTAAAACTTGCCAGACTTTCGGGTCATCAGGGAGGAATAAAACCAATGATTTGACTGTGCTGAGTCGTTGACGAAAGAAGAATTAATAAGATGTGTCCTATGGTAGGTCATTTCAGACCATCGTTGTTGGCATGAAACGAAGTTGAAAACTGTCCATTCACCATGACGTTGAACCTTCGTTCACTCAGATACTCCATACGCCACTGCCAATCGACACCATAACGTTTGTATTGTTGTGGTTGCTTGGTGATTAATCCGACATCTTCAAAGTTTGCCCAAAGAGAGCCACCTACCAATTCCTCCACTAGTTTTAGAGACCGCTCGAAGTATGTGTTAACCTGTCTGCGATCAGTAACATGTGAATAAAACTGTCGTGCCGTTTGGGTCTTGGTCACAATGGGACTGACGTACTCTAACAATCTTCCACGTGTCTGAACTTAGCGAATAAGTGACAAAATGATTGATGGTAAGAATCAGGTCACATGCTTTGTGCGATAAAGTGCACACGATTTTCAAACCGGTGGCTTTGACTGTCCAGTACTGGGCCTTTGTTTTTGGTCTGGCTCTCTGGTCTGTGAAAATAGTCGAGCACGTGTGACGTGTCAGTCCATAATCTTGCATAGTTGTTGCAAACGGGGAACAGCTGGTAACGATAGGTTTTGATTTGGTGAGTGTGTAGGGTACGATGTCACTGACCACGCTATGCAAAATAGCAGCGATAATTGTGAGAGCAATCACACCTACAACAAAGCAAACTGATGTACAAACACAATGCATTCGTTCTTATTTTATTTCAGTGCGTCTACTTAGGTGAAGATTTTATCGTTAACACAGAAAACGTTAGTTGATATTTGCTTATTATTGTGAGTTGAGGAGGCTTCCACTGACAAACAAATATATTTAGCACAAAACCAAGATATGTCACCCAGACATGAGGTTATGGTCATTGTTACCATGAAATTTGGCTGGTATACAAACGCTGAGGTTCCAACTACCTATTTCCTCCACTTGTGTTGGATGAGTTCTAGTGGGACTCTTTGATAGAATTTGGGCAAGTTTTCTGTGAATGAATAAGACACCTAGTTACGTAATTGAACAAAAAAGTCGGAAATAAGGTGAACACCCAGAATTGAAGACAGAATAGGATCTGTCCAGTAACGTTGACAAGGGAGTTGTTGGGAATCTGTCGCGCGACAGTTACGATACAATTTATGGATATATAGACCAACTGGCGCAACTGAACGCAGAAGAGATGCGACCAAACCATTCGCAAAAATACATCAAATGGTTTCGTTATATCGTAAACTATCTATCTAAAGGTTCACTCTGATGATTGACTTGAATTACGGGTACCTGAAACGTTTACCATCCGAACTGTGACTGATTGCCTTGTGAATTTTCATCAACAGTTATTCAAGTAAATCTCATCCAACCTATTTAATGTAGACAAGAGAAGAAACGAAGTCGTTTTGTTTGCGTCTCGATGCTGAATCGCTGTGGAGGATGAATACACAATTATTGTATTGCTGAAACACTCTACAATGGCTGGTGTCAGTACACGTTAGGAAAGCTGCCTCAGTCCCGCGTATGACTACTTCTAACTTGAAGATATGTTAACATTGGTTTGCTGGCTGGTCTGTGTATAGAAGATATTAGTGAATACTAATTTGACAGGAATAAATGCCTCGGTAAATTTTGACGGGGATATCAAGGTATTCAAGCGCTGTCTCTATTTGATAGACGGTCAATAGTTAAACGGATAGCATATACCATTTTTATCGATGGAAATGGGAGTATAACATTGCATCATTGTGCCCTCTTCGCTATTGCCATCAAACAGTTACAGATTAAAAATAATAGCTATTATAGTTCAGTCAAGTTGAACACGAAGCGATCGATATTGACCATGGTTTAATTTAGCACAATCGCAAAGTAGAAAAACGTTTTATTGCAGCATATCTCATTCGATAAAATTAATCGTTAATGAGATGCCTATCATTGAACATTTTCGTTTGATTTTGTATCCTTCCTATGCACATTATGAAAATCTCTACAACAAATCATACGAGAGAGCGTGTACAATCAAAAGGCTGTGATAATGGACAAGAAGGACCAAATAGATGTGGAAGAAGCTAACTGAAGTGAGGAGGTAATGTGAAGATAGGAATCTATTGAAGAAAAGAGAATTGAAAATCCCAGGAGCAAAACATAATCAATCGTGGAAATTAGTTTATATAATTGAGAGATAGGCGAGGAAGATTATACTAGGGTTAGACGATTCATCGAAGTTCAATGGCCATGAGATTCACCAGTGAGATGAATGTGATGAATGTTTAACGAGAAAATTATGTACACGTCAAACTCGGTAAACATACAAGTGAAATAATCTACTTGTCCAAACATCGTTCACGTTCAGCCCGAAATTTTGCTAAACACGAAACTAACGCTTCGCTCAACATGAAAAATTGTTCTGTATACATCTGCTTTCCGTTTGAACGCAACATCAACGGAGCTACTGTAAACCGGTAGGTTCTGCAATCTTCTACATCTACCATTAAGTTGGGTTTGCCTGGCAAGAGTGACTGTTCGGACGGGTGTCATCCAGTTGTCGCATGTCATAAGGGGAACAATAAAAGCACTACTAATAACAAGGGTGAGGGAGAACCAACCTAGCCAAGAGAACACTGAAGCGAATGCGATAGGCAATAGAATGGCGTACAGTGTATATCTTGGCGGCAGACGAAAGGCATGAGCAATGGAAATTCGAAAGCCGCGTTACTTGCAGTTTCTTTATAAACAAATCGTTCATGGTGATCTTGTTATTTTAATGAGAACGACAGTTATAGCAGTAAGTGGTAGGGACGTGATTGGTGTATTGAGAAATCAACTCAATCCCATCTAACCTAAGGCCGAATTTCCGAGAAGTCCGGAGCGGTACTTGCACGATTTTGCTTTGTGGTATTGCATAAATTTGCTCATTCGAACTAAACGTGTGTTGTCCTACAAATGAATTTAGTCAGCTGGACTTAGAAAGTCAGCATGAAACTCCTGATGACTAATCGATCGATCTGCGATCACCTTAAGTTAGTAATGTTGAGATGGCCAAAGCAACCTTAGCTCGATCTTGTTATCAGTACCTGAAACGGATAACCATGAGTGAAACTTACTCATACGACAGCTTCTAGTCTCACTGGCGTCCCTGAGGCGAAATGAAGAAGTAATAATCTCCAGACTTGACAACGGTACTAGAATTGTCATTCTAGGTAAAGCTGAACTGATCGCTCCACTGGCAGATAAAACCGAATTCGTTTGTATGAAATCTGAAAACGACAGAACAGTGGCAATTGAAATGACATGAACAAAGTCACTCTGGTGCACAAAACAGTATGGACCGATGGATTCAACTGTCTTCGAAATAATTAGACCAGCAAGTAGTGTAACTCCTAGGCTTTATGGGTTAGCTAAGATGCATAAAAATGGAGTACCGCTACGTCCGATCTTAGCTATGAGCAATTTGTCGTATTGTGCAACGGCAAAATGACCAACCGAATTGTTATATCTAGTTGGGAAAACACTAATGTTAGAGATCCTTTTGAATTTGTCGGAATATCGAAAAAATTGAACGCGAAGAAAATGTGTTTATTCTCGTTTGGCGTCAGGTCTCTTTTCACAACTATATCATTAAGCGAAACAATTATGTTTCTCTGCCAGTATGAAGAGAGCAATGATATAAACTTGAGGATAGCGTTAGATGAGCTGGAATATCTTCTATATCGCTGTACGTACAACGTTAAGTTTACGTTTTCAAGTACAATATGTCACGAAAAAGACAGAGTTAACAATGGGGTCAACGTCAGGTCTTTTATTGGTCGATATTTGTAAGGTAATGCTTGAACGTAGTTCACCAGCAGACCATATAAAGTCATTGGCTCCTTATGGGCGTTATGTGGACGATATTGTTTGCATGACAGACGAATCTAAACTGATTCAGCTCAATTTTACCCACAAAAATATCAGCTTAACTCTGGAACCAGAGATATCTGTATGTATGGCGTGTTTAGACGTGTTCATGCATGTGGTGAGGATAGCACAATACAACGCAAAGTATATCGCAAGACATATCAGACAAACATGTGGCTGCAGTCAAGGTTAGCTAGAAGTTGACTTATATATTAACGCTGGGAGTACCAGTTGCTCATTTCTTTCAGTTGGTTGGAATGAGTTATAATGGAATACTTTAGGGGAAGTTGGGGAGGTTTGATGTGAATGAACAAGCCATCCTGTTAAATATTTGAACAAATAAGTCAGAAATAAGGCAAACGATTAGAATCAAAGATTGAATAGCGTCCGTTCAGTGAGGTTGAAAAGGGAGATACTGGGAATCTGTCGCACAACAGTCACGATACGATTTATAGACATTGACGTATTGACGCAACTGGACGCAGAAGAGATGCGACCAAACCATTCGCAAAAATACATCAAATGATTGTGTCAAATCGCAAAATATTTATTTGTAGGTTCATCCTCATATTTGTCTTGAACTGCCGGTACCAAGGACATTTACAACTTGATGGGTGACTGATCAGGAAAATGCAGTGTTTATGAAACAGCACTGTGCTTAATTGCTTAATGAAATACGAAAATCAGAAACTGACAGAATTGAAACTACTGTCCATATTAATAACATCATAAGAAGCATTTGTTAAATCTCAGATTCACAACTGGCTTAGGTCGCAACTAGATGGAAAAGGTAGAAAAATTGTTCTCACTAATGACAAAGGGTTGATGTTGTTCTCAAAGAATGAAAATACCCGCGATAGCAGTTCAGGACAGCCATCTAATTAACTCCTGGTAATCTACTCGTTATACACTTACTCACTATGAGTACACTAGTTGCAATCATCCTTACATTGCTATGACGTGAAATGACCTTTTATTAGACATGAGTGAACCAGTCTGCCACAGAGCAGATGATCTACTAGGTTTAATGAAGAGTGTTTTTAAAAGTCAAAAAACCAGTGGATATCCAATTAACAATACGTTGTAAACAAACCTGACTGTTCATAAAATGATCATACTGATGAACGTTTCATGCTCTTACGGGAGAAACAAATCTTTTGTAGATGACTCGCATTGCAACAAACAACACCGAACTTTCTTTAAGATCCAGTTTACCCGAATTTGTTTTCCTCCTATCGTCACTGCTTCCACTTGTCAAAACCAGATGACCAGCATTGTGAGCTTATCTAGTGCACTTAACATGCATAATCTGGATCATATACATTCAGTCTGATCTAAGGCGTAGCTGTGTCTGAATGGCAACCATTCATGACTATGAATAACAATGGTTTGTTATACTATCTGCGGCTGGCGGTTCCGGTACATCTGAACAAGGGAATCCCACAGTTCGTTGACCAATACAAACCAAACGCGTCATTCTGGTAACTCAACTGTATATTCTTTACTCAACTTGAGCTTGCAAGTTGCACTCCATACTAGCAAATGTTTTGCCAAACCACTCTGATCCGTACAGCCCGGATTAGAATTGCACCATTTGGGTCGAGTGCACAGATTATGCAAATTCCTAGAAATGTCACCTGATTTCACTGAGAAACAAGAAGGTCACACCGGACAGAATTTTGTTTATCTCAGAGAGGAATGTTTTCATGGTGAATACACGGCGCTCAATGCAAATATTTACTTCACCACAACTGTCCAGCCTTAAAAGATGGATTAATGCACTGAAACATTTGAGTCGGCCCAGTCTTTTCAGTTGCGCAAACTTCTTCATCATCTTTCTGCGCTCCATATTCCTCCTGAGTTACATCTGCTGCACCATAACAATTTAATGTATAACGGATAGATTTATTAAGTCAGCCAAACGGCAAGGTACCTGGTGACACGTCATGTTGAGGTTTAGTGTTTTCTCCTCGGACAAACGCGAAATTGTTTGTGTCCCACAGTGCTGGTACATTGAGAAGGGCACTTTTACTTTCAGAATGGACTTGAAAACCGTGCGCTCGATATTCTCGGACGGTTTTCTGAATTAATCAATATTTATATTGTATTCTGAAAATGGCATGCTGAAGATTGGCATCACTATAAAATATCTGACCACGAAATAATTTTGATATCCGTGTACAACTCTTCGTTCCATGGAATGAACACGTCAGAATTCCCCTTGCTGGTACATCGAATAGCACACTTCGGGATGTGCGTGACGACCATAAGAATCCGCGATGTCTGAAGTAGCGTGTATGTAATGAGAGGAATGTAATATCCTACTTTTGTCACATTTAAAATGTTAATGAACGAAGTCTCTGGCACATAAGGATTGTGAACATTAATCATCTCTACGAAGGTTAACGGCTTTATCATATTGTACGTGGAATTTTCTAAAGGATCAAATGCCGTACTGGAAATCCATCAGTCTCTTCTTTCGGTGACTGTGGATTTGTTCGCGGAGTTCAGTGCAGGATGATATTGTGCTACACTCGATCTGGCCGTAGCCTATCTACAAGTTGAAGTTGACGAGAATTCAAAAGAATCACTGACCATCAACACTCATCGAGGATTATTCAAATATCGTCGTCTACCTCTTGGCGTGAAAGCAGCGCCTACAATCTTCCAACATATCGCGGACACGATGCTGACTGAGGTCCATGGAGTAGCAGCCTATCTCGACGACATTATTGTGATGAGCGATTGTCCTGATGATTTGTAGGAAATAGTTGATCATGTATTCAGCCGAATTCGAGAGTTTGGATTTCATGTTCGTGCTAAAAAATTCACCAAGTTTATGCAGTCGACCAAGTATTTGTAATTTATAATCGACCAGTATGGCCGCCGCCCTGACCCAGCCAATATCGACGCAATCAATCGATTACCTCATCCTACTGATGTGTCAACTTTGCAAACATTCCTAGGATTGGTGAGTCATTACAGTGCCTTCTCACCTGCGAGGCACGATATATCCAAGGACCCTTAAACCAAGGGTTGAGAGAAGATGCAGTTTGGGAGTGGTCTGCCGAATGCAAAATGTTTTTGATTATGTTAAAGCTTCTTTGAATCTGCTCTCTACCCAATTTGACTCTAACCCGGAGATTGTAGTAGCATCGGATGCCTCAAAATATGATATTGCAGCATTCATATCTCATCGATTCCCGAATGTTTCTGAAAAGTTAATCACTCACGCATCCCGAACGCTAACGGGAGCAAAGAAGAATTACGGACAATTCGGAAATGAAGCACTGGAAATTGTGACCGCTGTAATGAAACCTCACAAAATGCAGTATGCACGTCACTTCACCCTATTGACCGACCACAAACCACTGTTGCATTTTTCAGATCCACGAAAGGCGTCCAAATGTACACAGCAAACCACCTCCAGTCTTGGGCAACTATGCTCTTTGTCTAAGATTCCACCATCAATTACCAACAAGCAACCAGCATCGAACAAGCGAACGCTTTATCACGAATGATTGCTACACGCACCATAGAAATCGAGGACATTGTGGTTGCGTCTATTTCGGTGGGTCATGATGTGAACTACTTCGCAGCAGAAGCAGTAAGACTAGCTCTTATTCTGCAGAATCTTCCGCGCAATGTTCGCATTGGATGGCCGTTAATAGGGCTACTAAGATTTGCAATATTGAACTCTCCAAAAAAGACAGAGATTTATCGAATTATATAAATGCTAGCCGACAATCAGTATCCAAACGCTTTTGTTGAGAACACAATTAAGCGCATGTCAACTAAGAAGAAAGCCAAAATGACCCAAACTTTAAAGTCTACATTGCGAATACCGTATCGTGAACAAACATCTGAAAAATTTGCTCCATTCTGTTTGAGTATGTTGGTTAGATAATACTTTAGAACGACTGATGATACACCCTAAAGATCCAGTTTCTATGGGCGATCAGACAGACTGTGTTTTCGAAGTCAAATATGGTGATTACAATGCCAGCAGGCAACTAGAAGTACGTGTTGCCGAACACAAGAGGCACACGAAGTTTCCTCCTGAGGACGCATATCAACTTCAGAAGCTAGAGAAGGATTTGGCCACCGTACTACATGCACTGTCACAGAATCACAACGTAGGTTTTGTTCAAGCTCGACTGATTCACAGGGGTCTGCCTTTCCATGCGAAGCGCTGCTGCGCTGAAGCTCTCACCATTGTCACACAACACGCTTGTGTTTATCGCAATGATAGCTAACCCCTGTCTGCAGTGTGGCGTGGATGGATGAACACCAGACTCAAATGAATCTTATTTACATCAGTCTTATCCCCACCTAAAGGGCAAACGATTAGACCAACCAATTCAATGGCAGCGCAGATTGACCTAACCACGGCAAATCCTACGTGACCTCTGTTCCTTTATTAGTATGATTTCGATTACAACACTCCTGAGGAAGGCCGCGCGAGGCGATTGAAACATGCAGTATTACAAGTTGCTCATAACGTTGTGTTATTCATAATCCATTTAACAGTAACATGTTAAACACAACGTCCAAACTGTTCGCCTTCATTTGTTCAAAATTAGGTGCGGATACCTTATACATTTACCTTCCTTGCAAACCGATTTTTGGAACATAACGCAAAGAAAACTGAGCTTATTAAACTAATATCAACACTCTGATTACTTATTTCGTTAAAGACATTTTACTGTGTTCCGAATAGTAGTGACCTTGCCGGTCTTCAGATCCTGGCCACGTGATACACCATCCGATAAATATTGCGTGCTCTGGCGGTATCCATGCATACCAAAACATAGCTTACCGGGTTACTTTCCGCTCACGATTAGTGCGCTCCGAATGTTTCTATTTATTGTGTTTCAAAAAGAACATTAGTAAATCAATGGCATGTTTTCACCAAAGCTAGCCATTATCGCCTGATGGGCATGCGCTTTCTCACGAATTAAGTATTCTTTTTCACGGCAAGTGACGATGCATTTCAAGTGTGTAAACTAGATTCTCGTTCCCTAACTTAGTGCATACTTTCCCCGGCTATACCCAGGCAGGTAAACATGCTGTTACTGGCATTTTCCTGACCGAAATATTCACGAAAACGGCTAAAATTAACTGCATAGATTTGAAAGAACACAAGCATTGGATAAACAGTGGACAGTCCCATCAAGCCTCCAGGTGAATGTATGCAAATATATACATGATTTAGTACATTCTTGAAAAGTGAGACCTTGCATACTCAGAATTGTGATGTGCTTGATTTTGTACGCTCGCTAAATACATGTAGGTTGCTTGTATGGTGCCTCATTGTTCAGATCAAAACTCTATACTAACCATTTTCTTGATTGATATGTACTTTTGCATTGTGAAATGAATGTTAACTCCCCACAACATTTTCACGTCTCGCTAAGTAACAAAGGCATAGAATGGAAAAAGTTCTTGAAGATCTTTGGTAAATTCGTGGATTCGGTACACGATAAACTCCATAATGTTGAAAGGTAATGTCCATCAATCTGTACTAACAACAATACGGATTTGGATATAAATGTGGTTATAAAATTAACTGAGGACCTGCGTGTTGTTTCTGCTTTTTTTTCATTGGTAATTCCGTCCCATACTTCGAGCCACTTTTCAATACTTTGATGATTTAACGCATCAGTAGTTGCGGTAGCAACAGTAGTAGTAAACACATTTCTTTTTCACGCCTAACACTTAGGAATCTATTGGATTGTAGCATATTTGTGACCGTGATAGACAACCTCGTTATTAAGTGAACTGATGAAATAAGAATACAGTTGTTGAACACAACAACAATTTAACGCAGTCGGTGACAGCGGAAATTGTTATTAGCAGCTCATTTATAGACATAACAACTGAGTCGACCCAACAGTTTATTGATCAATATCAAGCAAAGTCATACATTGAATTGGATAGATATCCAAAGCATAAGCAGCGCAGTGAGCGTGTCTTGGTTTTGTGAGTTGACGAACAGGAAGGTGAACTTCGTTTCGTTTGCTCGTGTGTGTCCAAATTTGTTCCATGGATTAACAGCCCAATCATCTACTGAGTAGTGTTAAGTCAAACTAACGGTTCAATACACCGGAAGTAAATAGAACCTGCAAGTGCTTTAATTATCCAACGTCTTGAAAACTTCCTTGCTGTTGCTAATTAAGTATGTCTAAACGTTTCGTTTATTGCTAATTAACGTAATGCATTTCGTGTTTTATTTCCTCCAGTTAAGGGAAGTTTCGTCATATTTCATGTGTGAAGTCAATCGGAGGATGGACACAAGCCTGCAACCACTTACTTGCAATTCGAAAGCACATGAAAACTTTTATTGAATGTATAATGTTTGCAATGCTATCTGCTGTTGACAGTTAGTAAAAATGTTAATTTGTGTTAACAATGTTTAACATGATGTTTTGGGTTCTAAGCTGTTACACATAAAACGTTTCAAGTAAGGTGTCTGTAACTCACCAGATTTGAAATAGCACCGCAGCGTTTGTACATCATCATAAAAGTAAAACTGTGAAAGACTAGGTCACAACTGTCCTTAAGTAAGCAGTAACGATACAAGACCTCGACATTTTACACGAAGTATGCAGGTATATTAAGTGCAAGTTAAGCAGCCTATTTGTATTCAGACAACTCTCATATGGCTTGCTAAATTACGTCTACAGACACAAAATATCGCAACCTAGAAACGTGCAGATTTGTGAATAGGTTTTTATTTCAGTTGAATTGCATAGTTGCTCTTGAAATGTATTCCTTCTATACCTCCGGAATCCGCTCGACGATTGTGCTCGACCAGCGTCTATCGTACCAATCCACCGGTGGTTGTTAAGCCTGTAATCCGTCCTTGTGAAAGTAAGCTTGTACTCTCCTGTTAGCATGGAAAACCAACAATCCTATGTACTAGACTGGTTCGAATTGGTATACACATTATGATTATGGTTGTTTCAAGCGCAACCATGTGAAATATATAGGAGAGTAGTTGCCAGACTATTGTGTGATACTTCACAGAAGTTGTCGACACTGTATCGATTACAACAGACATCGTGGTATCGACGTTCGGTCTCCTGAGTATACAAGGGTCAAACTGACATGGTTTTAACGCCGCTGTTTGTCAAATGAGCATAAATGGATTTGCAAAAAGCACTGTAAAATAACGAGCATTCCAAACAGACGATGGTTGGACATGACCAGTGTTATAGAAGGCATTCCTGACCTTTTCTGCTACCTTGGCGTGGTGGTCAGGCTTGTGTGCTGTTTTG
>JTDE01003040.1:31628-93990 GCA_014338405.1 Paragonimus skrjabini miyazakii | reverse complement strand
GGCATGGTGTGTCTGTCGCTGGTTCGAATCCAGCCGAAGCCCTGACTTTTCACAGTTGGGTCTCATCTAAATTCATAAATCTGCCACGCTACTTATCAGTAATTCAAATAAATCTATTGGCAGATCTCTTGAGAAATAAACTACCAGACCCAAGTTTTACCCTAGTCAGATCTTTTCACTTATGCACAGTTTTGTCAAGACGACGAATCGAGTTGTTGTGCTCTTTTGAACGAGTCCATCCCGTTGATTACAGTACAAAGTTCTTCTATTATGTGCTAACGAATAACCATATTGGAACAACGAAGTGTTTTTTCTGTTCATGTTTTAATATAGTGACATGGATATAATGCCGGTCTGCTTGCTTGGTAAATAACTGCTACCTAACATACTCCTTCACACTGTACATAGGTTGTTGAAGACATCTGCCTGCCGTCCACATGTTGTACACAATCGCGTTCAGTTTTTCACAAGTTCATGGGTTTATGCCGGCCAATAGTACCATACACAATTCTGCCTTGCTCGAGCGCTCGATGACTTGATCCAAAATTACCTCGTTACTTTTTGTGCCGGTGCCATTTCGTGTTTCACTAGACCTGCTGTAATTGTTTTGGGTCTCCCGCGTATCAATATTTTCATCTAGTTTCTGATTCCCAATGCATGCATGTGGGAATCGCCAATTTAGTGCACTTACGCACTAAGTTATTACTCCCGTAAGTTTTCCGTTTTTGATCAGTACTTGCAGATGCGTATCTTCTGATTAGGCGATCACTGATAAACTGTGTAGGGAGTTGACATAATTATACCATTTCTAATTATGACTGCATAGCTTTCAGACCTGGAGTTGATGTGTAGTCGCGCACTGAAATAACTTCTTGTTCCACTGGAAAAAAGTCAAAATTTTCCCAATTGAACATCGTTTTTGTAAAAAAAAGACATTATGGCTTTAAAAATGTGTGCCATTAATTGATAATACAAACACCTGGCTGATATGCTTGAAGTTCGACAAACTGCTCAACTGTACAACCAATTTTTCCATTGTCTTACCGCTGTTTACAGCCTTGTTGTCTAAAAATCAAAATAAAACGTTGATGATCTTGTTCTGTTACAGATTATGCCGTGGCCTACTTAATGTAAAATGGATTGATATATTGATTTTCAAGCAGTTAAATTAACCATAACAGCAAATAGCTTGAAAAATACTGTGCAGCAAACAACCTGGTTTTCACCGATTCATCATCAGGCTAAATACATCACACTTGTAACACAAATTTTATAGGGGAACCATTGACCACCCGTTCCCCGTTTATCCCCTTTAATAATTCCCCTCTAAAATTTGTTTCATAAATGTGATGTATTTAGCCTGATGAATCAGTGAGCAGTATTTTTCATAACTACATCGGGAATTTTCATGCGATTTCAGTGAGTAAATAACTTGTTTAGTCAGGTAAATCTTTTAACATTCTCGTGAAGTAATTTGAAAACAATTCTGATCGTCGATATTCAAAAATGTTGACGCCACGTAGTTGGTTAAAATGGCCGAAAAAACCTCAACACTGGTTAATATTTCTCGAATCAGGAAATTGCTCAAAGTCGGTCTGATTACATCCTGCTTTTTTTATAAGACTGTCTGCTTCATACTCTTGATGGTTTTAGGTTACTGGTATCAAGAGTCTTTCAGTCCAACGAAATTCTCTTTCTCAGGTATAAAAGATTTTTCTCTTCACCACCGTGTTCGCGTCAACCGTCTGCTACCTATACACGCTACTTATGATCGCCATACCAAGTGATTATTTTATCGGATTCTCAAGGATACACGTGATTCATTCCTTGTGTCTTGGATTGAAACTTGTAAGTCTCCCAGTTCCGCAACCACAGCACGCGTTTTGTTGCATTCTGCGTCGTTATAAAACATGTTTAGCATTAAACTCGTTCGCAACAATTCAGATGTCACCGACAGTTTTATCCGCATCCTTCTCCCAAACATTCATTGTATTCTACCGTAGACGACGTTCCTATTGGGAACCCTTTTTCTCTCTAGAGGCGTTAGATAAGGATTTTTCCATAAATCTCGAGTAAACTGTAGCAAGTTTTAACAGCATTGATTGCACCTCCAGCCCTTATGTTTGAGTAACCATGGTACGAACTGTTTGCTAGTTGCTCAAACTCTTATTTATCTGCAAACATCCTGAATTCCTCAAACACAAACTGAGATCCATGATCAGGGGAAAATACTTCTGCTATGGCGTAGTGATCAATTTGATCATGTAGTTTATTAACGATCGCACTTTTGGTGATATTGCTTAGCCAGTTTATTTCCAAATAGTCCGAGAAATATTTTACCGTGACCATATGCTTTATCCCACCGTGTATGAACATATTGGCTGCAACTAGTTGCCAGGGAAGTTTTGGAAGTTCTCTCATCACTAGTGTTCAACGTTATTGTTTACAATCGTACGTTCTGCAAATCTCACACTTTGTCCTGTAATTTTTTTTACCGTAGTGGATACGTCTAACCAATAGTAAAGTTCCTTTACTCTCCGAACACAACGCCACGTGGATTTGTTTAGCGAACTGCTGCGAATCTTCCGAGACCTTTATCCTCTCTTCTGAAAGTTATTCTCTCTTCTTAAAACGTTAGTTATGGTCCGTAAAAAATACTATAATTTTTTCGGGCAGATTCTTACCATTTTGCGTTCAGTCATTTCTATAACACATGTCATCTTCTTCAGTACCTAATCCTTTTCCGTTGCGTTCTTCAACTTCGCAATCTCGTTTATTGACACCATCCTGGAGAACACTGATGCGGTTATCTCGAACGCAAAATCATCCGTCACAGCACCGGTCATATAAGCACGTGAGGGTATCCGCGATGTGCAGTTGATCCCCTAACTGATAGATAAACTTACAACCATACTGCATACTCTGATTATCACCACTTATAGAAGTAGGGGAGTTGCACCGCGTGAATCCTTTACTATTGTTATCAAAGGTTTGTGTTTTGTGTGTACCACCGCTTTTATCCAGAATATCTAAGTGTTGAGTCATTCCGGATCAAAAAACTGCCAAAATTTCCTTCTCGATTTACGTACAGTTTCGACCCGCAGTCAAGTGACATCGTGGTAGTAAAGCTTCAATGCCTGGCAGACTGTTATCACATGGAATTGTTAGATGAAGTCCAGGATTTAATTATTTCAACACTAGAGCTATCAAAGTTAATTTCACCAAACGCTGGTTGTTGAGAGTAGTATCTCACCTAGGTGACTCCTTTGTGTGTTGGTCAAATTAGAAAAACATCGCTTCAGGTAGCTGATATTGTCAGTTAGATGGGAAACCGCTTTGCAACCTCAATAGTTGGAACACATTTTTGTGTTGTACCTGTTGGCCGCTTTAAGAGCTGACAGAAATTCGTAGGTTTCCCGGAGTGCGTTTTGAAAATACATTTCTTACCAATGTAAGAATGTCTACCAACGACCTTAAAATCTGGTGATGTGGAGAGTTATTTATGCCGAGAATGAGTCTAATGGGCACATCAGGCTGATGAGATTTTGGAAGACCATACATTTGTGGGGCCTCTCAGTCAACTAATTTACGATTATGCTATTGTACCACGTAACAGTAATGTTTGCAACTCACGTACTGCCTGTTTTCCGGCCAATAAAACAGTATCAAATTGCATGTCGACTACGTTTACTTTGGCCAACTTACCGAATATGATGAGAACGAATGAGCCATATCTCTTGTCATGTTTCACTTTGATAATATTTTCATTGATTTTTAAGTCTTTGAGAGTACTTAGACGTAGTCTAGTGAGAGCACATCTTTACCAAACAGGTGAAACAAAATTCATCGCTTACGTCAACCTGTTTGGCTTCTAGCCAACTCACATGCTCAAATGAAGACGGTATGAAGTAGACGAGCTGGCCTAACAAGGTTTCGAATTCAGCTTCAATTTGTGATCTGTCCGAACCGCAAGGCTCTACTTCACAACTTAGTCCGAGTGAACTTGCTCCCATTTTTATGCGCGTTGAGTTTGTTGATAACTTTGTCACACGCTTGTACAGGTCTGACGAAAAATCGGTCCCAAGATCACTTATTCAGACAGATATTTATAGTTGATCATAACACCGTTTCTTTGTTTATGAACAATACCACTCGAACAGTTGAATGATTTAATCTCGCACATAAGCCTAAGTAAAAACAACGATGGTAACAGTCGGATTGATGAATCCATAATCTGGGTGAGTTCGGATTTGGAGGCATCAGTATGAAACATGCCAATTAGCCAAGTAATTTCGGTGATGTTCCTTAATTTGCTTTCGCAGATAACGTTAAAAACAACCTTTGGGCAATTCTGGTCCCGTAAGCATTCCTGAAAACTTCAAACGCATTCATCCAGTCAAAACTTTACAACGAATTCGGACCAGTTCGTTTAAGGAACCTGTCACATCACCGAGGAGCCCTCGTTTTAAAAACGCGAAATAGTTTGTCTCCTTTGTCGATTTGAATAGAATATGAAGGACACGAATTTTACGACGTGAATTCAATTCGTATACTTTGTTCAATCACAGGCGTGTAATACCTGAAATGTTTAAATAAGCGAACTGCTAACTGAAAAATGAATGATTATTTTTAGAGCTATTTCGTCTTACCTCTTGGCCGGTTATCTCTAGCTAAAAAAAATAAAAAGAATTTCAAATATAATTTTCTCAAAAAATAACGGAACATTTTTTTCATGTTATTGCAGTATTGGCTGATAAATATACGTTGTATAAATATTTTTCCATTCATGTAAATTGCATTTTAAGTCTATGCTGGGTACTACTGTAAAGTTTTCTATCAGTCAGAAAAGGTAACTAGCATGATCATTTAATTTCGTCAAAAACGATGGCGATAGCTTTACTGTTTTCCTACCACTGAACCTAACTTTGCACAAGATGGATTTGTTCAATAGTCATAACATATGAAGGTACTGAAAAGTGATGGAGTCAGCCACACGATCTGTTGCGAATAAGTGTTTCGCAGTCGAAGACGTCGGATCTCTGTTCGAGTGTTGGTATGCTCAGTCATTGTCTGCACTAGCCACATGGAAATGTGCTCCACCTTCCTCTGTCGTAAGTTCCAGTCCGTTCTGCCAGTTTATGAGTCGCCGCATCTGCAGTTGAACTGGTAGATGGCACGAGCTGCAGAGATTTCCAAGAAGGAACAAGAAAGAACGAATGTTTGCTAGTGCGGACAATCACTGACTATAGCCCAGCACACTAACATCTGAACAGAACTCCGGCATCTTTGATCACGAAGGACTTAGTCGCGAAATGTCATATAGTTGACCTTATCACTTCGTTTATGACACCGATTAACCTAAGGACATTACGATTACAAAGATACGATGTGCAATTATGGATATACGATGGTGTAGAATGGCTAGTTCAAACTTTGTAGTATACAAACATGATCACTGAATACATGATTACCAGTGTTACTTGCTGGACATGTTGAACACTGGATACATTACAAATGTCGTGCTGTAGAGAACTATGGAAAGGCTTAAACTGTGTGATGTTCCTTGGGACAGCATTTCGTAACTTCTGGTCACTTATGAACCGATAACTGAATGTGAGCAGCAAAAGAAGGCTGAGAATAATGAAGGTCATAGAGTATGAAATTAGACAGGCGGGGATCGCCAACTGATATAGAGGACAGCAGAGGAAAACTGAGAAGTAAACATGAGGATAACAACTGAAGTGCTCTATCAGCATGATTCTCAAGCAAGGAATACTGTCCTCCAAGCAAACATCTAATAGATGGGAAACATCTTTCAACTAGTTTTCCCGCTGGAAGAATGAACCCCTCAGAACAACATAAGAAACACCTTCATCGACCTAATTATTCCGTAAACATTCAGTCATTTCGGACCAGTCTCAGCTTACCTGATCATGAATCGACTTGTACATAAATTTGTCTCGGAACATCTTGGGCATTACGTTACAGCCGAAAAAGCAATTCAGTGTTGACTTCATGCAGCAGTACTTCTTTCCCATAAGCACTACCAGATTAGTGCTCACCAAATCATAGGCAGTGCAACTTCCTCCTGGGATTACTTCCCTTACCACGGCTCAGAGCCTTGATGTTATTGATTTAATGGAAAGTTCCCATCTTGGAGTAATTATCATTTGACACCTATGTTGACCTAAACATCCAGCGTGCAATTACGTTAATGAAAGTTAGCAACGTCATGATGATGTTGATCCTACTAGTTTTCTATCTAATCGTCAGGCTGAAAGAGTTGAAAACAACAGTATTAATGTCCTTGGCTTGTTAATCGCCTTGGGACGGCAGTATAATTGTTGTAGCTAGCTTCAAATTGGATTCACTAAGTAGTGTTCTTCCACATAAACGATTCATAACGCTTTGATATACTCAGACTGGTCTTGAGAAGACTCCAGTGTTCACATGGAACGGACTATTACTGTTCTGGTAACATAATAGTGCCACGTTTGTGTTGATGGGAAATTATGATCTCATCCCGGTAGGAAACACTCCCTGCTGGGAGGCTGTCTGAATCGTGTGGGCAGAATTTTACGAGTCAGAAACAATCATGGTAAGTACACCCGGTTGAATTGACCTTGCTCATAGTTAGTTCGAATGCTCTACTTGTTCGACTACATGTCTCATACCTCTAGTCACATTTGTTTGTCTTGTCTTTTCAAGCGCGACTTCTGGTCAGTAGATTCCTGTTCCGATCTGTTAATTTGTAACGTGTACATTTGTAATCAAGAGACGAATAGCGTTAACCCGGACAACTTCATATAACTTGTATATTTAAGCTGTTTTATTCAGACCGTTAGAAAAAATCACCGTTTAGTGGAGTATAATTGTCCTCTCACCTTTAAGCCAGTTATCTTGGGCTAATCGAAGAAGAAAAATTTCCAAATATAATTTTTTAACAGCACACAAAATATATTTTGAGAATTCGTTACGAATTGATTACTATATTCTGTGTAAATATCCCTCCATTCCCATATATATTGTATTTCATGTCTAAGTGGTGTACTGTTTTAAAGCTTCCTATTTTGTGTGCAGAATATAACTAGAGTAATCGTCGAATCCAGCCAAAATGCACCAATACAGGATACGGGATAGCTCTTCTGTCTTTCTGTACAATCATAACTGAAGATTGTCTGACGGTGCCTGGAAGTCTACTAATCGTTTTTACACAAGAATTCACGCTCAAGCTAGAAGATTTGCACACACATTTCAGCCTCTCTGGCATTTCAACGTTTTATTAAATAGTATGTTAAGTGTGCCCGCTATTTTGGTTCACTTTGATGAGTGCGTCTGAAGAACTATTTACACACGTAAGCATGTTGGGGTCAGTTGTCATAACGCCGTGTATGGGAGATAAAATATAATTTTAGTTATCTAAAACTGGCTGCTTTCCTTACGACGTGTTGTAGTTAGCATATTTGTAAGGAATATGCGTAAATCAGTAATTTTGTCACAGCAGAAAAATCAAACGAGTTGTACAACTTTTTTCCACCTGTGTTTGCCGCATCCATTACTGAGAGTAGAAGGATAGAATTAAAGTTTAGATAGATATCACAATTTAATTTCATTGTGTGTGCATGTTACTCTGGTTCATAAGAATCAAATTTAATGAAACAAATGGGACGGAAATAGTGTAAACGTTATGGTTCAGTTGGATTACATTATGATAACGTTTTTCAGAAAGCTACAGGCGCAAATCGTTTGGAAGTTTGTCTCTCCTCAGCCAACCTGTGACGCTATGCGGATGAGATTTTAGTAGTCATGAAATGGAAATATTGCAGTTGATTTCCGTTGCTGCTCAACATTATGTGTGAATGCTTGTTGTTTATGACTGAACTTGGGAGAGAGAGGAACGTGCTATAAAATTTTAGATTGTGGTGCCAAGGCTAACATTTACCAAAGAGTTAAATTTTCCGCCATCTACCAACCTACTCCGATCGATGTTTCAAATTCGGTTAGTCACATATACGCGAGGTAAAATACACAATAGCCTAATCCCTCATAAACACTGCTGACAAGGTATGGAAAAACGAAATCACAGGAACACATTGATTACTCAAAACCACTGCCAGGTAGCAGCTGAATATTCATATGACAGCTATGGGCCATCCCGAATGGTGTTCGGCTTATGTTAATCAATGTCTCCTGTTAATTACAAGCAGTCTTATCCTCCAGTTATCATTTATGTCATGTGATGTCTGTTGAAGTATTTACGTAAGTTTACTGTGAGACTGGAAGTTTGGAAACATGGAGGAATTAAATGTAACATTTTCGAAAGCCATGCCAATTTTGTGAACGTATGTGATACTACCACACCTGTTTGTTAGTATAACGAAGTTAAGCATTCCATCACCTGATAAGGAAGTTCGTGATCGTTGACTCATCTTCTCAGTAAGTGCAACCCAAGTACTAACAACTTTATTTTCACAGCGTTTTGTACAGTACATAATATTTTTCGCCCTTATAAGTTGAATAGCCAAGAAAATTCTTCAGTTTGTCAGGCGCCACGTATCTGGCCGCTCAAGAGTTGTGTAATATTTCTGTCTACTCAGTTCAACCTGAGGGAGCAACATCACAATAGATGTTTTAATTTTGACGATGCGAAAAAAAAGTGGTATACAAAATCATTTCCACGAATTGTTTGGATCATACGGTTCCTCCACATACAGTGGTTCGGTTTCCTGATTCCTAGGGTGTTCGTTGCAAACCTCTGAAACGATTACGTAAAGTAAAGGCTTGCAAGTTGTGAGAATTCATGTTCGCTTTCGTCTTTCCCTCATTATGTGGTTTGGGAGATATCTGTCCATTTGGTTTTTCTTTTCGCTGGATGGTTCATATCGGTTTCTGTGTGTGTTAATTTCACAGAATTTTACAATTTTTAACGCGGGAATTTGAACGCTGTGACGTACCTCATTTTTTGCTCTCCTGTTTTTATGGGCTTTATCGTTGGAAACTAAGTGGATTTTACTTGAATAAGTGCCATTATACAGTTTCTTGGAAATTCTCTTAAAATATCCACTACCTGCGTTTTCAAGAATTTATTTTCATGTCCAACGCGTAAAGTGTTGTTTGTGGCATTTGTTGTCAGGACCGTGACTATGTGTGTATATCCGACCTGACACTGAGTGGCTAGTCAATTGACTAATCCGTCTTATGCACCTGTGTGTCTGTCTCATCGGTGAATCAGAAAGTACACAACAGTATAATTCACTCACGTCCAGTGCGAAAATCAACACTTGCAAACATTCGAATGTTAGAATGGACTTGTTTCACCATCTCCTGTGACGTTCTATAGACGGTAGTAAGTTGACTTTTAGGTGGTTAGGTATAAATGCAGATCATGTGTTCGATGATACCTGGTCCTATAATAATATTTACAAGTTATCCTCTTTTAGAAAATTTGTTGAGGTATAAACGGAGTATACCCATACTCCAGCAATAATAAAGAGTGCACTGCT
This sequence comes from Paragonimus skrjabini miyazakii, assembly GCA_014338405.1. NCBI lineage: Eukaryota > Metazoa > Platyhelminthes > Trematoda > Plagiorchiida > Troglotrematidae > Paragonimus > Paragonimus skrjabini miyazakii. Next base: position 84,487 of record JTDE01003040.1, on the reverse strand, counting down.
AAGATTCACAGTCGAACTCTTGTTCAGTGCCAGAAATTGAGGTTACCATAAATTGAAATGAACATTATGTTTGTTACTGATCGAGTGAATCGCTTTTCATTTCAACATATTTGTCATTTAGCTGCCGTGTACAGCAAATTGTTCGATTGGCACTGTTGAAATCATGAGATGAAGCGCGTAGCAAACAAGCCTGTTTGCTACGCGCTTTTTTCTCATGACTAAACCGGGCATATTCACGATATTGTCAAATCAGTTGCTTCATTCATCCGAACAAATTTAGCGGGATACACTTTTTACTATCTCACCTCGTAGCTGGTAAACTGAAAGACGCTGTCTAACTTGATTGGGCTTTGTGCCTGTGTTAAACTGAGGTTTAAGTTCAACATTGTTGTTGAAAAGAAAACTTGGTATAGCTAAGTAGTTCGATTGTGCAATTAAAAACCTACATGCCTACGTTTCACCACAAGTGAGAAATTATTATTCTCAAAACACTGTTTATCGCCTTGAATGTAATCTTCAGATGTTAAACTCTCAAGTCAAAATTTCACGGATGACTTGCTTTCGTTGTATTCTTTGTATTCTGAAAGAAGAGACATTCGTATCAGGAGTTATTCTGTAAGCTATCTAGCACACGTTGACAAATTTCATTTGTTCTATTTTCACAACTGATATAGCGTTATAATTCTGTGTACAGTTTTACGAATTCCACCATATGGCTATTTATTTACATATTTGAATGAACAGTTATCCGTGCAGTAAAATCTGGACTACATGTACAAACCACGCATTCATTAACTGTTGGCTAATCAATTTCATAGTGTTAATTGGTTTGTTGTTGTTTGTTCGATTTGCAAATCGAATGCTGGCTTGTCGGCGCATACTCGTATGCATCGACGCAGGAATGGTGCAGAACAGGAAGTGGACAGCCAGCCTGCTACAATCTTTGACTGTGCCAACTGTGACCGCAGCTTTCCCACCAAAATCGGTCTCAGTCAACACAGAAGGCATGCACATCCCGTCGAACGCAACAATGAGAAGCTCGTATCGATTTATTATAAGTGCGAGTAAGACAATGGTACTGTAACCCGTGTATGAGTGGCAAACGATAAACAATGCCCTCAACCGAATGAATCAAACATCCTATGTGGTTAATCAGACTGGGTTGACTTACTTTGGACAGCATGATTCAATTCTATGGTACATTTTATACATATATAACTGCTTTGTGCGTTTTAGGTTGAAGTTTGACAATTCAAGTTATGCTCGATTTTGATATTTCGAGATATACGTAGTGGCAGGAATATGCACGATTGACGAGCTCGAATGAGAACAAAACATGATTCTAGTGCTTCTTTTCGGAAGGGGCCGAATAGAAAGTCTATGGGAGTGCGACAGCTACAATGAATTGTGGGTGATGTTCAACTTAAAATTAACCAAATATCTGACTACTCATCAGGAATATATGTGGTGTACTAGTTATTCTTACATACATGTTGTTTGAACGTTTAATGTTGGTATTCAAAAAAGAGCTGTTTGCATAAAAACTACTCTTACTAGTGCGAACGATTCGCTGTTCATTAGTGCTATTAGTTTGCATTACTTAATAGGCAATCGATAAGTTTGGATCGGCTCGTCTGATGATGATTCAGCAATTCGGAATTTGCTTGAAACTCATGTCAATCTGTTTGTATGGTTATCCCGAATAAACACGATCTGCCATTTTAAACATATTTTCTGTTGGGATAAATAGGTCTGTTGTTCTGTGAACGTCACTTTTGTATAAGACTATCCAATCCCTCTGGGTTGACTACTGCACCCATTTATCACCAACAGATTGTGAGTAGCACACCGTTAAGACAGGTTGTAATACTCCAGGTCGACCAACAAAGATGATTCAAAAAACATATTTATCCACTGTATTGCACAGTTACAACAATCTGAACAAAGGTTTGAAGGCGTTCAATCTGTTCTTTCGAGGTTGGCTTCTTGACGTAGTTTTGATGGAATAACTGTATGGAACGACTGTCGATTCACTCTTAAGGTCTAGCCTGTGTGATCAAGAAAGCTAGCCGTGCTTAATAAATCAAATGCAACATCATTTACGTTATTAAAGCGGGCATGCAGCTGAAAATACGTAAGGAAGAACTCAGGCATGGCTTCTTTTGATAAACACAAAGCAGATTACAAAACTAAAGAGATATCCAGCCGTCATGCACTTTCTATGAATTACTGCATATGCCTCTACCAAGTTCGCGTGCACCGGACACGTTCGTCTTTTCGTGTCGGACGATAATTTGTTGACTCCTCCTTCATCCCCACTCAACGTGCAGTCAATCGCAGTGATAGCAAACTCTTGTATGCATATAACAGATGATAAACACTAGCCACAGATCCATTGGTTCGCTTAAACTGTGGGTCAACTAAGATGAAAGATTTTCTGACGAAATACACGGATAGGTGGACATGCATAATCGGCAGTCCAATGAGACATTGTGTTGTGTCGTTCACAGTGCCTCACGGGGTTCCGATAAGCATGTCAATATATCAGAGACTGAGTTACCACGTCTTCGTTTAGCCAACAAGGCCTGTATATTAATTGCATGGAATTGCGCCTCCTCATTGAAATGCAATTCATTGGATGACTCTGTGACCAAACTGCACTTGTCCAACAGATCATCTTGATATGGTGCTAATTTCGGCTACGCGGCAAAATGTGATTATTTGGGTGTTTTGAGAACAATTTGGACGCAATTTTATTTTGGATACTTCTGCTTTATAGTTTACTCTGCAATAAAATGATTGCAGTCAAATATGAATGAGGAGCCCTTTGTTTGCTGAATCAGCTAATTCAGGTATAACACACAGTGACCAAACTGCGACAATTTTTATGTACCGTACATACCACTGTTAATGTGATTTCGATCAGTACTTTCTTGATAGAAGACATCCGAAGTGATTGGACCGTGCATTGTTAAAATTCACCTCCAACATCGTTGTTCACAATCGCTTGTTTACAGACATGTTAAACGCAATACATTATCTCAATGAATAATATCCAAAAGCTTTACATCTACACATGTCCGTTATCTGCACGGTTAAAGTGCGGTCACAAAAACAAAATCGAATGCCACGTAAACTAGGTGTATGCTGCTAAGTTAAAGAAAAGTGAGTAGTCTAGTATCATACACAGCCTGTTTGAGCGATAATCGGTTAATCATAAGATAAACAAAAAAAATAGATTGGTTAGAACTGTGTTCCGTTAACCGCGGACTAATTGGCCAGAAACAACAACATTAGCACGCTTTGAAATGTCGCAACTCCGATGGTTGTCAGAAGGAGTAGAGAACATGTTGGCGGCGTCCTAGTAACCAAATGGGCACTGTCTAGGAATCTGCTGTTCCCATTCAAATGCATATTCGTTATCAAAATCGTTCATGCACATAAACCCGGGTTCTGCCAGACAGCAAGGCGCGTGATCGACCTCGATAACTTCATTTTTACCAAAATACTGCGTAATTTTTTATGAAATCCTTCTGCACTTGTTGCCAGATCACCTTAGCGTGATTTAATGTGCTACAACTATTTCTGCACATATATGACATGGCTATCGGTCAGAAGTAACACTGTTGATTGACTCAGTGACAATCTGTCTGCTCTAATCGTTCACTCAATCGACAGTGTAAATTATTTCCAGCAACGTGATCTACATTTCACAAATCTACAGATGTCATGTCACTGTGCTCTCATGTGGTTCAACAACAAAAATTCTATTTCTTTGGAAGACAAAATAAAGATTAATGAGGCCATTGGAAGTTGTAAATCAGTCAGATCCTAGTCAGTTCAACCAGTCACCAGTAAGACACAATTTATGAGTGCTAAAAAGATGACGAATATGCCAAGGATTCAATGGAAGAATGATGTGAACATGAAGGTGGGAAGGTTGCTCGACAGTCAAAGTAAAAATGACGCGGCTGACTGAAATCGATGCAATAGTAAGATATCTCGAAACTACTTTTTTAAGAAGCTTACATCAAAAGGAAAATCATTTGAGCTTTTTGCAAAACCAGAAATTAGGAGATAATTTTTCGATAACGGCTCATTTTTCACCTTCGAATCACGCCAGTATTATTATGCGTTTGATATCAGGTGAGATTTTCAGTGTTTTACGTGTCATCAACCAATGGATGGGCGGATTAAGACGCTTATCAAGTTGACATTCATTAAAAATACTTTCACTCATGTTGCATCCGCGTTGCCCCGCTGTACTTTGCCAAACAGGAATTTGGTTATAGATGAGAAAGTGCGCTTGATCAAGAGAATCTCAGGAAAGGCTAGCTGTAGTTTTATGCTCCAATGCAAAGCAAGCAGCTAAAAACTGGTGAGCTCAGCTGAGGTTCCAATACCCTCCACAGTGAAACTAGCGATCAGACGCCACACTGTGTATGGCTTTTAGCAAACAGCAGAACAGGATTGGTGCATGGACCTTTCTACCACTGGTTTATGAGCAATCGCAACAAGGTAACAAAGGAAAACTGGAAGATTCTGATGTTATTTGACAACCGCACTTCATACGATGACGTTGAATTCGGTGCTATGAGGTTTATTTTCTTGCCACTAAGTGGAACCGCTATATTGCAATCTTCAAATACAGTAATTTTGAAGGAGAGACAATAAAACGTTTTCTGATGCTTATAAAATGCGTACGGTTGTCACAAAAACCAACAGCAAAGAAATTGATGCGAAACTAGCTGCATCTATTTGTTTTCGTCAAGGGCCCCTTAAGTAAACACTTTGGACACAAACTGTGGTATCAGAAGCTCTTAGTCGAACATGCTCTATGCCGTTATAATAGCACCCTTTAGAAACTGTGATGGATGGGTTTCAACTGTTTCCTCTGCTGGTTTTTTTCATGTTTGGTGCGATGCGAAACATTGAATTTGTCGAAGTATGTTCGGTTTGTTTATAGAAAATTGATCCTGAACTCGTTTTTATCTACCCTTTATTGAGCGCATAGAATACGCGATGATTCTTTTACCATGAATGTACATGTAAAATGTTATTTTTATTCTCTTTTCTTTTAATAATTGTCGTCACTTACCTACTAAAACTCTCCTGCTTAGTATTGTTTGACACGCTCTCAACTTTACTCATACCTGCTTGTTTTACTCAGCTCACTCACTATTGACCGGTTGACAAGTTGCAAACCCGTGTTCGATTATTCCATTGTAAACGCTTTTTTTCTACTGGATCAGTTGTGCATTCAGCTAAATCATATTTAAAGTAAGTGACAGTACTTTATTGTAATTCTGTTGAACAGTGCCCTATAAATTCTAGTAATTTCAGTCGCCTCTTCTGACAGGTTTTGGATTGGGAAAATAGTTCTAGCATTCCCGACCGCCTGATTATGGTGTTGAAATAGTTGTTTACGTGTTACTGAGTAAACTATCCCGAATCACCCGAAGGTATTTAACATTCTCACGTTTTGCAGTTGGTCACCAGCCACTAGACATCAAGTTTGAAGACTTCAAACTTATTCTGTACACCAGTAAAAAGGATATTCAGAGTGCGACATGAGAAGCCATTGAGCGCACTTGAATGATATGACTTATTAGACCGAAGCTACATCAAAGTAAACTATGGGTGGAATTTCAAGTGAAATTGGATATATAAAATACTGATCTATTTAGCACATGTCTTCACATCAATTGTGTATTTACAATTTTCACATGAGTAAGCAACTCAGGATTTGCTTTTTGTTAAGTACATTCTTATGTTACTGAAAATGCTCGAAAAGGAATAAATAAATCCAAAAGCAAGTAAAGATGGATATCAAACAGGCCTCTTCTGAACGCCACTTTTGCGACGTGATTACATATACATTTCCCGTTTAGACAACATTATGTTCGACCGTAGATAGTCTTCGCTTTCCCAGCAATTGAGTTAAATATGGTTATTTCTGGGGTTAGTCTTCAATACTTGGCCACGCAGTTTTTGATTTGGCCACTACGATATATTTCTAATCCTTACCTACTCTGGTATGCTTTACATAACGGCCTAACAAACTGTCTGCATTCTGACCTGCAGTTTCATGCGCAACCCCGAAATTCACTTCACGTAACAATGGACAAAACGGATCAAATCACCTGTTATGCCCTTATTAGCACTCGGTCAACCTAACCGCTCGATCATTTGGATGAATGAATCCCTGCTTCTGTAGCTTACCATTTCAGTGTGGAGATTAAGGCTAAACCTTTTGATCGGTGTAGCTCAAACAGCAATACGCCACAGACTTTCATACTAGGCTTCGTTTTATCCTACTTGCGCTCAAGGTGCAACAGCCTGTAAGCTTCTCACTGATGTTAGATGTTGACGACCTGGAACATCAATGACCTGAAGCCAGTACAACAAAGAATGGACAATTGCAAAAGCCGACTTTCTATACACTGGATGGGAGACACCGGTCAATTTTCAGCATTACCAAACATACGAGAATTCGTCTTTATCACTTTTGTCGAAGTGAACAATTTTTTGAGATAAAAGATGAATATCACTTTCCTTAAAAGAGATTTGAGAACAAAAGTTTCAAGAAACTTGAATTAATCTCCAATCTGTACCTCTGTGGCCAGGTAAGTTACTTCTATACTAGGATTATTCGCTGGCGTGGTTTGTATGTACAATCTTAAAAGCCCCTCGTTAGAGTTCAGCTCATTGCTGCACAATAGTTTGAACATCAATCGTTGAAACACACAGAAGATATTTCCTAAGATAAACGCACGTTGAGTTGGATGATGAGGTTTTATGTGACCAACTTCTAACTGTAAACAAATAATCCACAAACGATGATCTGCCGGTTAGAGTCTATAGTTATGAGGATAATTTCTTAATTGCTCACTCTAAGTCTGTTAGGAACAGTGTAGAAATAATGCGTATAGTCACTGGAAATATTTTGACGGATTACAGTTGATCCAAAAACCTGCTGACTGCTGTACTACATGTTTCTTACTGAGGTATGTTGGTAACTTGCTTAATAACACAGGGCTAGGTTGTTGCCGTAGTTTTAGCTAATCGTTTTTTCAGTTCTACACTATTAAAGTCGTTGACCTTCTCTGGTTGTTTTATCTCACAGGTTTTGCCTTAAGACTACCTGTTTCTTACCTGCAGAAAACGGATTCAGAATCAGTTGGCCTTCCATTCCACTAGAAATTTGCATGTTTCACTCAATTCAAAAGAATTCAAACACAGTCTAATAGGATAAGGCCTAATAATGGATGGCCTAACGCTTGGTGAAGATGAGGTCCCTTCTTTGATAATTGTGATACACAAAGAAGTGACATACTGTTGCCAGTCCCTGTGAATAGAATATTTTACTGAGTCTTTTAATATTTTGTAGAATAGTTTATGGTAGTTTAGAATAAACACAACCTCTCTCGAAATATCATCGACAAGATCATGTGGTCGTTTTCACGGATGCACAGATTCTGGACCGGGGAAAATTTACGAAAGTTTCAGCATTCCGTATATTGTTCTCACTTGGTGCCGATCTCGTTAATTTGGTCATGGTTACACAATTTTTAAACATTTTAGTTCGTACGCTTTTCTCCTTGTTGGTACAATTGGTCTAATGTCTACATGTTATTGGTAAACACAATTTTGATAACAAGTGTACGTAGCCTTACATCTGTTCATGTTGACTAGCAATTTGCCAACTGTGTGTCGATAATTGAAACAATTCAAGTCGTTGTGAACAGCTTTCAAATCTCTCCAACTCTCTATAATCAGCCAGATTCATATTTGCTACCAGGGCCGAGCAGGGTTTCAATCTCATAATCACGGGTGATTCAGGAATAGATGCTATAAGCAACAGTTCATGGGAAGAGCTACTTTTTACCTAAAACCCAATCTGAAAACCGCCTATTTACTGTGGCATTAAACCCAGATTTTATTTGATAAGATAACCACCTCAGAAGGGTTAGCTGATGCTGTGATGCCGCTGGAAATCTTTAGCAATTTTGGCCCATCTAGTTGATACGGGTCACAGAGTCAATGTGGATGTCGCATTCAAGCCGATCCACCGTGTCAAACGTGTTCACACCAGAGGTGTGAAATGTTGCATCTTGGCTGCTGCGTAGGCGATCAGAATCCCGCTGCGAAACCTTAATATGTGTGCGCAGAAGTCTTTTGTTCAAGCGCTGAATTTATCATGGCCTGCTGTCGTTGGAACACTTGACACGGCACCACGGTAACCATGTCCGTAATCCCAAAATTACATTAGATTCACACTGTAATAAATTCCACAAAATCCTGACTTGACAACTAATTTTTTATTTATTATGTTGTATTTGGCCTGAAGATGACAGCGAAAACGAGCATGTTCGCCACGTTTTGACTTTCGAGGATATCTCCGGATATATTTGAACAACTAAAACAATCCAAGAAGCCGTAATTCTGAAATTTATTGATAGGAGGATACGACTAGTTCTGTCAGTATCCTTAAGGGAACTACATTAGAGTACCTCCGTGTTCAATTGTTGCTCAGATGTCTCGTTAAAAATATGGCGGTCAATCATCACCATGTTGACAAGTGATTAGTGACCATGAAGTTATGCCAAGCCTTAAGTTTGCTGCCAAGATCACGTGGTTAACAAACCCTATTTCGTCTGAAGACAACTGAGATGAATATGTACCAAATGCCGATTGATTTTCCCTTAGTTGTTGACTGTTCACTGACGACTGTTTCAGAATAATCTCTTACTTGATTTTATGGTTCAGACCTCCTGCATTTTTGAGATTTGTAGTAAGTTTATTGAATATGTTTGTCGACTTTACTGAAGATGTCCTATAGATGACCTACTAGTAATAATTCAACCTGAGCCATAAGGCAACCAGGGAAGGCGATTCTGATGTGTTGTATCAATATTGTTTTGGTGTTTACTGTTTAATAAACTATTGGACCCACATTCAATAGCATGTGTTATCTACTGTATTTAAACAACCGAAAACCAAGTTTCATGATCCACGTGAACAGAAGCAGTCGTAGTTGTTGAAACACGTCAAAATCCTCAACGTGACAAGATGATCCAACCTGTTAATATGCTGCCTGAGATGTTTCAGTAGTTCGTGATCTAGTGTTGTTGCTTCAACAATTTTCCATGTGGGTAAGCGCTTCATTGCAATCATTAAATTGGTTTACATTTTTCGTGATCACTATCACTCTTTTGTGAACTTGTGCCAACGATATGAATTGAATACTTACAACTGGTTAACCGGTAAGTGACGTTAAATTTTTATTTGCAAATAAAAATTATTCGTTCACAAAAGTTAGTTTTCATATCCACATAGCAATCAGCGAAAGTAGTTAATACACACAGCATCAGACTTTTAGAAAACAAGGTCAAGGTGTAGTTTATTACATATTAGAAAGTCAATCAGAGCGTATTGAAGAGTGCATGAAAATTACTACCAACATCCGATCACTTACCGGTTGGAATGTCTTTTACTTCTGGGAAATCATCAGGCAGTTTGTACACATGAGGTAACTTCAACAAATTACGAAACTGATGTCACTCTCACCCCATGATAAGTGTTGTTTGCAGTTTGGTAGTGAGTACTTTTAACTCAATGGTGGTCTGTACACTCAGCTTACAGACTCGTGTCCAAACCATGGTTCTATTAACTGTTAACCTTAAGATAAGTATTTGAAGAAGTAATCTTATAATATTTCTATTCTTTTGAGGTTGTTTTTTCGGTTGGCTAGAACAGTGAATGCGCGATTAGAGCTTAAAACAATTTTCCCTATTCCTGTCAGGTTTCCCGATATAGTTTCTACACAGTTATTGAAAATTCATAGTTTTGAACCAAATCTGCAGATGCGTGATTCATCTAGAAACGCCTTACGAAACGCAAGAAAGTGGCACTCGTGTAATGACGTAACTTAAAAATGCCATGGTATAGAATCTACCTATATTTAGCAGCAGTTTTTGAGCAAATTTATTCGAAAATACCCGACGGTTGTTGACAAATTTGTCATCTTGAAATTAGGAATCTTTTATAATGACAGTTATTCATGAATTCTTGTCTTAACGCAAAGAATAACATCGGTCACCAAACCTGCCCAAAAACCGTCAACTTGCTCTGATAACTGATGATTTCTTGCGAGCTCGGACGATTCAAGGGGTTCGCAAGACGGTTGCTTATTGGTCCGTGTCGGATCACTGCTGAACTATGTTTCACTACTAAGATCAAATGTCTCAGGCTGATGTAAAGGCTTCCACCTGTTGATCTCAAGTGCTTCCAGGTCGTCTGCTCTGAAGATGTTGCGGAAATAGATTTTCTAAAGATTCTCCGAGTTTTTCGCTGTTTTAAAAAAACGGAGAAGAACTCATTCCCTACGTGGATGAACCTACTCATGATTAACCGCATGTCAATACAGTCGATATACGCGAATGTTTAAAGAAGATTATTTATTTTCTTGGTCGTTACAAACTTCCTACCGTCTTCTGTTATATATAAACCCATACAATCTATATCATACATTATGTATTGCTGGGATACCATTTTGCTCTATGTCCTTTTACAACGCATCTTGTAGCAATGTTTGTGAAGCAACAGTCAGTTAACAATCCACACGTCGTCCAGACATTCTAACAAATTCATAGGGAAATAAAAGTGCTAGATAACTACAGCTCTGTTCAAAACAAGTTTCAGAAATAATGACAGGCGGGGAAATCAGATTAACATTTCTTTATTCAAAGGATCGTCGACAACATCTACACAGTTCAAACAATAACTAATCGTTCAATAGAACGTCACACTAACCTGTGAGCGTTTTCTTGAGGTCTACAAATGTAATTAATAGAAGATGCGTACTTTCATACCTGCGCAATAACCAAAACTGTACCATATAAGTAATAACGGAACAATCATATTTACAAGGTGCTGAGTTGTGAATTGTGTTTGCCGTTAATCTCGGATTCACCGGCGACGGTTCATTAAATCGGCAGTCTGATCGTGGTGCGTCGGAAACAGATGGTCGATGAGCACTTGTGGTGGTCAGTTACAAATAAGTAATTACCACTAATGTCATCATACTGCTTTACTACTGATCAGGCATTCAGTAACTTATACATTGCAATTAATATTTGGATCAAATCAAACCAGTAGTAATTCACGCTGTATTTTCTAGTGAATGAGTATCATTGTTATCACTGGTTCGAAAATACACACTGAATTCATGAGAATGATAAAGTAGTGAACAAGACTTGTTTTAGGTTTTCGATCACCAGGCTAATTACAACGCAATAAATATGAAGACAGCAGCCAGGACGAGTCAGATGAACGGTCAGTGGATGTTACGGACAGCATGTTTGACATCGTCCTCGCTGTCGCTTTTCCAACTTGTGGGCCTGATTGTGTGTGAACCAAGGAAAATTGTGTCCGTAAGGACTTCTGAGCGCAGAGGCCAAGGTTCCGAAATCGAATAATAACGGCCTCGGCAACCATCAGTAACCGGAATCTTACCATTTTTGATGTATTTCTTGGCACCGGGTAGAAAATCTGAAAAATATTTGTCTTACTGGCAGAATCATTGGAATCGTTCAACTGAGCAATAGTCGAGCTTGAAACCGTTTTACTCCCGCCACTATTCAACCATGCAGAATGATGTCCACGCACTCTAATTTTGTGATGGACAATATAATAGAGGATTCTCTGCGACAGTCACAAGATACCGACGTGAACCTTCTGCTTGGTGAACGACTGACTGATCTTGATTATGCTGACGACAAGCTGTTGTTGTTTGACAGGTTTCAAGCGACACAAAAACGTTAAATGCTATTTCGTTTTCTGCTAAGTACTTCGGAATGCGCTTTGCAACCTCAAAATGCAATGCTTCTGCAAGATTGTTATGATTATTTAGATTTATTGTTGGATAATGAAGTGGTGAAGGTCGTTGACCGGGTTGTATACCTGGGAAGCTGCATTAACAGCGGCGGCGGAGATGTAGGGAATGGAATAAAATGGCGCATTTATAAGGATAAGGCGGTGTTCATCAACTTGTGACACTTCTAGCGACAGAGTTGTATCCGACTGAGACTTGGGGGTCGCGTATTTAAGGCGATTGTGAGGACTGTTACGCCGGCGAAACCTGGCCTCTCAGAGTAGAGTACGTGAACCGTCTTCAGATATTTGGCCACCGATGTTTGCGTTCGATCGCTCTTATTGGGTGGTCACAACGAGTAAGTAACGAGGAGGTTGGGAAGCGAGCATTTGGTAGTGACTGTCAGACAAGTTCTTTCTTTCAATCCTTACACCTGCACAGACTTAGATGGTTAGAACATGTACTACGGATACCAGCAAGTAGTTTGTCATAGCCAGCACTCTTTGCCGACGCTGCGGCCGACTGTCGTACGGGACGAGGGGGATAGATGATGGCCTGGAGTAGAAAAATGAAATCGTTCACGAAGGGGCTAGCCACTGTAGATCGGGTTCGTCTCCCGGGCTAGGACCCTCGAGACTCCCAGAGTCGATGGCTGGAGACTTCAGATAAGATGATGGCTAACCGAGTTCATTGGCGTCAATGTTGTCGTTGTTTGGTCGAGTAGTCTGTGAAATGGGTATATTTAATGACGTGAGGCAGTGAAAGCCTCGAGGAAGCTGTCTTGCTGATGACGCATTACCTTAACCTACAACTCGGTTGTTTGTTTGCAAGGTGTGGACACTGTGCTACTGAATGTTTGAATATAGATGCAGCTATTTTGGGTAGCTGAGATCCTTCTCGTCCCCTTCTTTTTTCTCTCTCACTTCCTATACAGGGTTTGCTTTCTTTTCTTCTTCATGGTTGTGTGGCATTCAAGCACCAGCGCGAACCACTGATGTATTGCTGTCTATGATGATGATGATGACTGTGTCAGAAAATCATCTTGTGGTACGACCAATGTATGATGGTGGACAACAGCAAACGCTTGTGTACATACAGCCAGTTTTTACAACATAGAAATTTACCTTTGAGTTGTGAGACGTTAACAGGTGTTGAACCGAAAACGACATAAACTGAGCGCCAAGGTAGATTGTTTCGACTGACTTTTCGAGCTTTCTTGTGATAACTTTGGTCGTAGGATCCTTTTTAAAACGGGGATTAATTGATGCAAATTTCTTATTCACAAAGGATGACTTAGGTCTCAACTCTACCGTCTGTATCGGCTTCCGAATAAAACGCATTGGGTTGCCATCCTAAGGGAACCTTTCCTGTAAAACATTTGTCTCAGCTTGCAGATGGTTAAGGGTGAAAAGCTGTAATGCCGTACGGATAAGAAATCGTATGAGGTTTCGTTTTTGATTTGACGGAACGAAATTGTCAAAATGAATGTACTGATCACTTCAAGTCTGATTCCTTTGCACTTTTCGTTGGATTGAACTATCTTCTTTTCTTGAGATGCTAACGTTTAAAAAATTATTCGGTCATTGTTGTCTGACACTTTGGTGAATAGCTTATTGCTACGGGCTGAGTTAAACGCCGCTAAAACCCTCTTAATGTTAAAATCCTCTTTGATGACGCAAAGGATCGAACATCGGATTTAAGGGAGTAAAAACAGACCAGTCAGTTGTTTTCAGAAACAGAAAATGTATTACATGTTGTCATATGTTAAAAATCTTCTGCAAAATTGTCTGGATACATTACTTACCGGGATCGCTAATGTCTTCTGAATGCACAATGTGAGTAGTTGCAAACGAATGAACGAATCGAATTCTTGGCAGTCATACTATGAAAATTCAACGAACAAATAGTCTTTTAAACAGGTGTTGTCGGTATATTTCTAGTAAAACTAGTATTTCCAACTTATTGTGATTCAGTGATAAACACTCGATAAAGCCATGTTCAGAATCGTTTGTTTCGCATGCGGTTCACTGATCTGAAATGACTAACGTTAGTCAGAATCGTGTTGAATTGATGAGATATGAGCCTGGATTCCCTGTGTGAGAACATTTTGTCTGGACGAGTCAACTTAAATCATAAACAATACTTGTAACCGTTCACCATTTAGATCTCTCAATAGCAACTGTTTTTACACTCACCATCTGCAATGCTCGTGAGACCTTTTAGCAAACATAAAGCGACAAATTTTATTACTTATGAGTATTTTCTTTTCCAACATGTCATACATAATCTACTAAAATGCAAATATAACCTGGACGTAGTATTAATTCGTCTCATACTGTATGGCATACTGATCGAATTGTCGGTTTGTGGAAACGTTCACAGAACTACTATTTTTGCTGCCACCCTCAAGCTTAAAGAAATCCATGGACCGAGAAACTTTGAAAGTTCTGTAGTAAAAAAGGTGTTTTGGCGAACAGTCTGTTTTCGGTTATTCATCATCGGACCAATAATATAACATTTTATATCATCATGGTTGTCAAGCGATCAAAATCAAAAGCAATTAGTCACATAATTACATCACGAGATTGTGAATTAGAGGGCAATTAAGTGACAACATTGACCACCGGGGATGTCGAGTCAGTCACGGGAGGCCATGGTAACCGTAGGGCCTGTACAAATTTCCTCTGAGCGCACAACTGTGGGTTGCGCAACCGAATCCTGATCGCTTCCGCGGTGGCCAGAATATGACATTTGATTCTTCTGGATTGACGACTAGGCAAGCGATAAATGGGTTGGAAAGCCACCTCCGGTGTGACTTGGTGCCCTGAGTCAACAAGGTGAGCCAGAATTGCACTCGAAATGGACTTCACATAGCCTTTGGTCAGCCACGTGGGGTGGTGTTCACGTATCCTCTGAGAAAGGTGCCTGGTTGTGCGACCGACGTGACATGCTTCATAGGAGCATGTGAAAGAGTAAACACAAAATGAAGTCACACATTTAGGCAACGTATCTTTGCGCTCTATGTGGACAACCGGGTCGGATCTGAACGAGATTCGTAGTTGTGCAGCACTGTAGGTCTTTTCGATTGCGTTACCTATTCTGCAAGTCACTAGCTCAGCCAACGCCTCGCCTTTTTAGTCTAGCGTCATGTAAACCAACTTCTTTTTCACAGATGCGAGCATAACTCTCGGTTCTGTCAGTACAATATGTCTGTCCACGAAGTTTACAGGATAGGCGTTCTCTGCGAATATTCGTCGTAAAAACACCTTTTCTGCCTCAATCGTGCCATCACTGCATATCCTCATAGCGCTGTGTGTTAAACTACGGAAGAGGTTTCTCTTCTGTTTGAGGGGTACATGACTGAAAAAGTGAGTATACTGGCCGTTGCAAGTCCCCTTCCTGTGAATACTCCTTTGAACTGCACCGTCTACACGACGACTCAGTGCCACATCCAAGAAGGATCTTCTTCCATCTTTCCCGGCCTCAAGTGTAAAGTTGAGATTATGGGTGTGCTGTGTTCGCCTCAGCAAACAGGCTATCCAGATCCACAGTCTCGTCAACTACACAGATGATATCGTCTACGTACCTCTTGTAGAGAATGCTATTGTCAAAACGTCCACAAAGCGTAGTTCTTTCTAACATTGCCATGAAGATATTTGCCAACAGTGGGCCTAACGGTGACCCCATCGCAACGCCGTCGTTCTGACGGTACCTTTTCCCATCAATCTGAAATTGTACATTCTGCGTGCACGTTAATATCACCTGTTTGAGAGTGTCTTCGGGTAAGCCCACACTTAAACCTTCGGAACGAATACACCCGCAGAGGCAGTCAACGGTTTCCACAAGTGGTACATTCGTGAACAAAGAGCTTACATCAAGCGAACAGTATATATCGAAAATAAATGTTGTCAATCAAACGACTTGTCTGCCTGCGAGCTTCACACAGTGACGTGATTTGTTCGAGCTAACACACATATACCTGTCGATAAGCAAACTCGTGGACCTTCTTATTGTGTTTGTGATTATTCACTTTGCGTACGAGTCTATAATTTTTGTGATGAATGAAATAATGCATGGCAGAGCTGCTTAACTGGATGTTCTCATGAATGTATATACGGTGAATAATTCCAGCACTTAAACAACTATGGCCAATCTTCACTATTTTTACCAGGTTCGCCTTCATAGGGTTTCAACCTACCCTAAACCAGACGCCCCCGAAGGGACACTCCAAGACTGATTGTCCCTTCGGAGGAGTACGTTCTAGCAAATACAGGTCACTCTATTCCCAGCTGACTCGCAGACAGCATACAGCACATTTTACCACAGTTACAACAAATAAGTTGAAGTTCAGTTGGCAATTTGCAATACATCAACACTTTCTGTGTGTTACCCCATAGCCTGTCCAAATGCTTCAGCCCAGATTAACGTTCCAGTGAGCCCATTCTTTATGCTTGTGAAAAGCGTTCGGTTTTGGACTGTCTGACTCTCTTCTGACGAACATTGGGATTCACTTGGATTCGTTGGTTGTTTTAGAGAAGTAAACACTCCTGACTAAATTAGCAGATTTATCGTATGACAATTGACGTATCGGGTGAATTGTTCTTCAAGTCGAACATCAATTGAGCCAACTTTGACACTACTAACTTACTGCAATAACCGAAGTAATTCATGGGGAAAATCTGCCCTCAGCCTACTAGGTTAAACACTGAACGGGAGTAAAGGTAATTATTTCTGAACTTTTGTGATTTCGTCTTCGTTCCTATTATCATCATGTCCTCCCAGTCCAAACGATAAACCCCGTTGATCTCCCAAGCACTACTTCGGACCAAACTAGTGGGTGACCAGCAGTTGTCAAAGGTTATAATGCTTAACCCTTTTCTTTGATGTTGAGTGTCCTTGTTCTCCTATCGGTGTCAGGGAAAGTTCTATAGGATGTTTTACACCGGCTTACATTCTGAGTTATTTATATGCACATTCTACATCAATTGCCTTTGTACAAGGGCATACTATTTGTTTAAATTGATTCCGGTCAACAGCAAACATTTCTTTCGCGCATCTCAGCCTGGAGCTACTCGGTGACCGTGCTAACATCTAACTATTTGTGTTTTTTTGCTTATATCGAATTGGTGTCCAACCGGCCGTTTGTATTACATTCTACATAACTTTCTTCTCAGTTTAGAACTTGTCGTAGCAATTTCTATCTCTGTCTGTTTCTTGTCCCGGAGATAAGGGTTTTCAATTTCAAGCTAGCCTGTCAATTGGTTAACCAGAGTTAGCCGGCTGGACACAAAGGCCTCACTCACACACCTACTAGTTTTGCTGCTTTGGGTTAACACCGGATACGTTGTGTGTGAGTGGAACCTCAAGTAGTGCAACGCAAGCCACTTGGGTGTTGATTCAAAGCGCAGGCATCTTTTGGCTTCGATCATCCGTATCGGATACCGCCAACCATATTGGATTTGTCCACCACAGGGACACACATGGAAGCCGAAAACATTTTGGTCTCCGAATGAAAAAACACGTGGAACATGAAAATGATGGATAGAAGTAAGAAACTACGAATGTCATAGCCAGTAGTGTTGTAACATGTTTGACTAATCGGACATGTTGTTCTGTTGTAATGTTTATCAGCCATACTTGCAATCGAACACATCCAGCGGAAAGTAACCGTTTACCAGTGTGAGTAATAAAATGAGTATTTGGTTTCGGAAATCTCCACAAAAATCACAAACAATTTTTAGCAGAAATCTAACTGAAGTATCTCATATTTGTTTAAATTTAGCTGACCAGAATGAGGGCTTTATCACGTAATACATTGCATAAGCATTCTAGAAACTGTTCTGTCTTACATGCTCCAGCTTTGGTATCTGAAAACAAGGAAATTCGTTACATATTAAGTAAATATCAATGGGATTCAATAGTTTCTTAATGGAGTCTTCAAGCGCAAAGTCGTAATAACTGTTTTCAATAATTTTCTTCACTCGTTCGTATGTACCTGTACCACTCTACCGGTGCTCTGGGAGTGATTCCGTATTGCGGAGGCGCAACAACAACAGTAGGAAGACAGACGTCTGATTGTTATTCTGTTGTTCTTTCGCTCTTCGAGAAGAGGTGGATACAAAATAGAGATGTTAGACTGTCTAAGTTATGAAGGAATGATTTTGGGAACAATTTACCTTGCCTAATTAACACTGTTTCATACGCAGACAAACCAAGAGCTGCACCTTGGTTTAAAAAGGGATGTGCTTGTCACAGGTTGTGGTCAACCAGCGGTTGGGTTTGAAATGATCGGCCTTTATCTGCTCGAATTTGACGACTTTATGAAGATTCCACTCGTAGAGAAATTTTTGTGTAATATAGGGCTTATGTAAAAGGTCTGTTATTTTGCTGGTTGATAACGGGCGATAAGATCACAAGCGGATGCTTTACAAACTCTGACAAGTATATTTCCACCGACCCCTCAATCACTAGATTCAGCCACCTACAAATGTCGGTAGCCGCAGCTCTGAAGCGCAATTCAAAACATCATTGTTAGTTTATTTACTCATAACTGGACCAGATGTGCGATTTTAGTGTCTTTGTAATCCTTCGGTGTCGTGCTACCGCCGACTTTCACTGACCACTCTGTAGATCAACAGATGCTCATTACAGGACAAAAGAAAAGCAAACCAGATGAATCGAGACGATTGAGGCTTCCAGCCTCGATCCCATGAGTTAACTGTCTAGCTCATTAGAATGCTTCTAAACGCACGAAAGATTAAGATATATTTGGCTGCGGCATTTTCTTCGATCCTTTCCATGATTTTCACCATGATCATACGATACCTCTACAAGTTACAACACAGTAGGAAACGCTTTAATTAGCCACAAGATCCGACAACTTTCCATCAGTTTACATGGCATTTATTTTCGGGAGCCTCCATTTTAAGTCACACGCGTTTCCGTTTATCACGTGAAACGAATTGATGAGGCAGGCAATCAAACCTATGAATCAGAAACCAAAGCCAACGTCACCTCTGTTAGCAGTAATTTCATCTGAAAACAGTTGATGAAAGCTGAAACAACACGAACCGCTGTCCTTTTATCTGTAAGGATACAAGGCCATTGTTCTGAGCATCGGCTCTACCGATTTCGTTGTTTTGTATCTGATTTTTGTTCTCAATTGATACTAGCATAAAAGAAGTTGAATAACTCAGAGCCTTCGATATTGATTGTTTGCCAGATGTATATCGGAATTTGAAATTTCCCACTAAAATTAGCAGAGTTTTCAACTATTTCACTGATCATTCGGCATACGGAAACTTGGTTTACTCTTTACAAAAAGAAGCTACCGACCTATAACTGTTCGCCTCATTGAAACCAATTTCAGCAAGTTGGTAGCCTGCCAAAATGACCGCAGTACGCAAAACCAAACACCATTGGTCTGTAGAAGGTGAATCTTTACGATGCGTTTAAATGTACTTTGCGACTTCGACATACGAGTTTGCCTTGGTTATGCTGTGTTACACATTGTCGAGTTCGGCTTGCCGGGTGGTAGCCGTGGACAAATCGGTCTCAACAAAAAGTCAAACTGAGATCAGATCACAATATATGAAAGCGATTATGAGGACATTGTGTCGGTAGCGCTATAATCGGGAAAGATATTCAGCTGGTGTTTACTTACACACCTAGGTGTGATTTAGTTTACATGTGATAGTTGGTAGAAATTTACTTGTGCCAGATGTAAGTTATGGACGAAGCAGCAGTCCGGCATTTCGGCACATTAGCAACCAAATCATTTCACTCCAGTCCGTCTTGAGCATAATTCATAGTTTAAGGGTTGGACTGAGATTGCCGAAACACGGATTAACGAGCCTTCCTTCTTCGATAAATACGTTACGGATAGCACCTTTTCCCACATAGTCATTCGCAATCCAAGATATTCTTTCCTCCAAGTTCTGGTGCAGAATGTTTGACTAGTAGTGGCTGAAAATGCTTAGTTTTTATAGAACGGCGAAGCAGAACATTAACCACAATGTATGCAAGAATATCTAGATAAAACTTCCGTGTGACATTGGTTAGGGCACAGTGAGTTCAGGTTGCCCACCCAGTTTCACTAGGTTTTCCTCTACCGAAATTTTTATCTTAAGGATACCCCAAACAGAATGTGTACAAGGAACGTCCCTAAGCTTCGGAGAAGCTGAAGACAGTCATCATTTTGCAGTGTAATGCAGTCTCTGAGACTACTTTACAACCTGTGGTGTAATCACACCCTCATGAACTCCAGTTAATGTGGACACATGCCCACAGTGCTCATCGGTTGTGTGTTAGCCTCTATCCCCGTCAGCATGGCAACGAGTAACAGGCAAGCTAGCTTTGATTGTGCTCCACATCGCACTGAGTTGTGTCTTGTCCCACAGTAAGGGCAAAGTAATACTGCGCCTGCTAAAATACCAGTGTATACACTAGTCATGCGACCTCAGTCGTCTTAAACTTCCACAGGAAATCATTGGAACCCATTTAACTTGACGTGAAGACAGGCAAGAGTGGCATAGAGACACCTTGTATTGGGAGAGATAGATCGAAGTCTCAGATGTCGGTAATCTTCCTCAGAGTTTTAGTCAACCTTATAAAAACGGTATCCCGTATCATGTTAAGCTTGTCTGTTTACAGATGATTGTTTCCCTTTTAAGAACAACTGATTAGCCACCTCAAATTTTACCTCGCTGTTTGCTGAGTTCGATTATCCATCCCCATTCCGTCTTAAAAGGCTTCTCAAGAAGAACTGAGTAATTAATCAAGCATAACTGAATTGTATTTCACAGGTTATCTGATGCTAATTGGCACGTTTAAATTCTGCTATAAATTCACCCGTCACTGAGTGACAAGATCTGCCGCAGTGTCCGGTCATTCATGTATAGACTGATTAGATTAAATTCACCTGAATGTATGTGCTCAATTGCAATTTCATCAGGACAATAAACGTATTGTCCACATTTCTTAGAATATTCCGTTTATCCATCGATTCATCTACTGCACTGAGAACTCAGCTAATTTTAGTGAGCTTATCTGGTTGAGTCCCAACAAAATAAACAGATGATGGTTTGTCATCAAACGTTCATAAAGAATGTGAGTTTTCAATCAGATTCTACAAGAGCTACTTATTGAACGCTTCACATAACGTAGAACTCCCGAATAGTGCAAGATAATTGGCATTAGAGAAATTCCAGTAAAATGAACAATCTTTTTTCACCGGACTTCACACAAACTTGCAGAAAGGTTGGAGACTACGGTTAATTTGTTTTTCGTCAAATGTCATCAACTCTGAATGCATTCGATTGTCACTTCAGTTTTGTCTTCGTTTCACGGAAGTACCAAAAAACGTTCACATATGACGAAAGAATTGATAACGACACGTTATTTCAGACTGTTTAAAAATGTGGAGATCAAACCCGAAACAGCGATAGTTACAAATCAAAGCGAATCTGGCTTTCTAGCCTTGTTGCGTTTCATCACTATCAGGGTTGCTTTGGAGGGTTGACTATTTTTATCTATTATAGACGGCTTATCCGAACCCCCAATTTGGTCAGAGTCTTACAATCTTTCACGTGCAAACAGGTAGACATTTTGTTCTCTCGTGTGAGTGGAGTCACTATTGGAAGCTTATCGAAACGCCTCTATCTCTTCACATACAAAAAGGACCTTCTCACTGACCTCTGTTAAATATTTCCCCTCAGTATATTTTCAACTACTTAATGGTTACCTTGGCGTGAAATCCCTGTTAATAACATTTTCCAGAAAATGTTTGTTTTATGTTAAGCATATAAACTCTCCTTCCAGTTCACGCCACTTGGAAAATTTAGTTGTCGATATCTGCGTTCTTCACACCTGATATACTCTTCGTCTGTTGCTTTCCTAGTTTGCTGTCCGAATATATTATATTTTCTACCAGCTTCCCAAACATATCTATCTCATTGAAATGGAACTCCTTGTAGGCAGTTCGTTGGATTCAATCACAAGCAATAGCGCACATAACCCATTCGTTTCACGGATCTCCATGAATGTATTTCCGCAGCCATTAATTTTTATTAAACTTGACTCCTACATACACCTTTTTTGTATTTTCAGTTAGCCACAAATTGGATCGATTGGTCTTTTACACTTTTCACAGCTAATACCAACTGTGACCGCTTCCCAAACATTTCTACAAACTTTACGATCACTAATATTATTTAGTTGTAATGTATAATAAAATATATAATGTATGTATATAGTACATAGTATAGTATTAATCTGGTGTCATTTAGTTAGTTTTCATCTATTTACTGGAGATGTGAGTACACTAAAAGCTGAACCTTCTCACCTCGGTTGCATAAACCTCAACATATTTTAAACTTATGGACCTACTGGACTTTGGCAGAACTAGGGCAAGACACTGAGAACTTTGATCTCACCCTCCTCTCTGTCCAGTGAACGTTACCTGTTGATATCAGTTACTTTGGTCCACGCGTCGTACACAATTAGCTTATCGATCGTCCACTCAAGTACATTCTGTGCATAGTTTTTCCCTGTTTTGAAAACAAATTCTAGAATAGATCAATTAATTTGCCGTTTTGTTGAACTTTGAGAATGTAATCTTTCATTATAGTTAGAAAGTAAAAATCAGAGGCTCACCAAATCTGTCTGGTGTACTAGCATCTGCAGTAAACGAAAATTCTCACGTTCAAAAACTTGCTAACAACATTCTTTGTCAATAAAACCGTTCAATACACTGAACTATTTGATTAGCGTTAGCTTATTTGACGAGGTGGTACAAATTTCAATGACCTTAGAAATTCAATTGTACCATGGTAGATTGCCAGGTGACTCAGCTTCATACCTTATCAATTCTCACGGCTATTTCCAAGGTTCATCACACATACGTACATACTTATATATAAATTTAAATATAATATCGCGTCTTCTCAAAAGCTGAAGGTCTATAAACGGTTTGCTTAAACGTCGAGCTTGTCATGGCTCAGCACAGACACTAAATGTGTTAACCACCTCTGTGCTTCCCCAAAAATCATTCTTTCCTGACAACATACTTTCACATTTTTAACGTACAAGCTCTGCTCATCCTAACCCACTACTGTGCTTGTAACTGAATGCGACGTGCTGGGAAGATTCCTTTGGACAAATTTTGGTAAATAAACCGTGAAGTATGGCAAAAAATGGTTCTCAGCATTTAGCTCGTGAGCATCGGATAATCACTTTCATTTAAACTGAATCGTACTTGTTCAGGCCTGTTGAACATTTACGGGGAACACACTGACCAGGTAACCCCTCAATAAGTGATAATAAAATTATTTGATATTTCCATAGTTGTCTCAGTAAACAATGTTCGCGTAACACTTGATGAATGCAGGCCATTCGCCTGTTCAACATTTCTCATACTCCATAATAGTGACCCCAATAACCCGACCACTCGTAACTCAGTTCAATCAAACTCATTAAGCTAATCGATCAACATTGAGGTAGTCAGCCAGCTGTTGAAAGTTGGAACACGGATGAATGCTTCGTGATGCCACTTCACAAAACTGTAAGGTTGTAGAGATTCAGTCCACGTAGACGCTAGTACTTGATGAACTGGAAAAGTGGATTAATCCTCCCTGATTAAACCTTTATTTCTGGTGGCAGGAGGAATTAGTGCCAAATTATTCCTTTTGGCTGGGGAACTACTTACGATCTGTAGGTCAGGTCAGCCATGGCAACTAAGTACACTGTGTGTGTCCAAAAAACGTTAAAAAAACTAAGCAAGAACACGTTTACTCCCACCCGTATCGCGTCATTTCGATTTATCAGCAGTCAGTCCAGTTTACCTGCTGAACACTGTTCGAAGGGACAATACTTTTAATGCATGCTTGACAGTTTTAATGATTAATCAACCTTGTTCCTCTGTCTGAATGTGTCGCTCACAATTGTTGATCTATATGTATAGGGCGCAGCAGTTATGTGGGAAACAATCATAATCACAGTTGGACAGTTTCGAATGGTCAGTTTCGTAAAGCCTCTCTCAAGAATGTTTGCCATACATTTCTTCTGTTGCATACAGACTTTAACCGAATGCTTTGACACCCACAATTGGGTGACATTGTTCTCGCCTGTAAATTTACTGCGTTATTAATGGTGCAAAGTAAACGTTTAAAGGAGTTTTCTGAGGTGGATAAAAAACACAGTGGTTTTCAGGAAGGCATTACTGATAAAATAATTACCCAGTTTCGCCTCATCTGAAAATGACGTAAATATAAACCTTGAAACACTGTGAACAGTGTCAAACTTGTCTCTAGTTGACCGAGTAACAGAAATTGATTGCCGTCGAAGTTTGTCAATGATGCGATCTTGCAAAATTAGAACTAGGGATGTAATAAACAAAATCTGACACACATTTCAGATTATAGCCTCAGCTTGTACAAATTTCAAAAATGCCTAATACAATGCGGTTGAAACTGATGTGGATAATATAATGTA
Source organism: Paragonimus skrjabini miyazakii (assembly GCA_014338405.1). Lineage (NCBI taxonomy): Eukaryota > Metazoa > Platyhelminthes > Trematoda > Plagiorchiida > Troglotrematidae > Paragonimus > Paragonimus skrjabini miyazakii. The sequence goes on along the minus strand of JTDE01003040.1, from coordinate 60,123 downwards.
ATGAATGCAGCTCATGTGCTAAGTGTCCACAAAATAATATGGGATTCCGCTCCCTATAGACTACTTTAAAAATGGTTTTGATTGAGGATAATCGACTTTCTCATTTTCAAAGCAGTTCTACCACAGGTAGCATTCGAATGTTTCGGTGATGATTGTCTCTAATATCTGATGGGACAAGCATGCTTTGTTAGCGCCGGGAAAGTGTTAGTTATGTTGGATGTCAGCCAATAGACTGCTGCCTTCTAGCCTGGATAGAATTGACAGACATCCTATTTTGCTGTGGGACGCTATTTGAGATTTACTTCTCAGAAAACTAAGGACGGCACACGTTAAGCTCCAAAATTATTCACCAATGTTTCATTGGGTAAAATCAATTTGCTTGCAACCTAACAAATGGCCTTCTTGGGAATCAATAAGCGTTACAACTCGTGATACGATGGAAGTAGAAGCAGGCTCGCTTGATTTAAGGTGTCTGGCTGAAATCAGAATGACTACTTATGTGTTGTGTGATAAAGCGTCACTACAGCAGATTCAGTACACCGTAGTATTTATTCTTACAGATGAAATGTGTTTTTCGTATATGACTATTTCTAAGACGGATATATCAGTTATGTAGTCGTTTTCATAATCCTCCAGTTATTTTAAAAAACCGATGACTTTCTGAAAGGTTTCAACGTACAGAAAGGATAATGTAATATTTTCCCGAATATTAAAAGTACCTATATTAAGACCAGTTTTTCAATTACTAGCAGTTGAGGGAGCAATTTTATGCTTATATCAGGAGGTTCATGCAAACCAAAACAGGCCACTGGGCGTTCTGTCAACTATCCACTCGGCTGGGTCGTAGAAATTATTCACTTGCTGCATTATGTGCGGCCATTTTGTTCATGTTTGAGATTGTTGCGGCAGACAGTTCTCTGCTTGATTTTTCAGACTGTTTGTGTCTAGTAAGTTACTCGGTAATATTGTCATGCTAGGTGTATCTTGCGGTCTGATGTCAATGTGGTAGCAGTTAGTTTGCAAGCTTACATGTTTCGGGAATGATCCTAACGCCGAACGGACTTTCGTACAAGGCCCGACTGCAACAGTACACCATATCTAACTATGTCAGGGCTAACGTGTTTTAAAACGACCGATGTTGCTGTGTTCAATCACAATTGTAAACTTTGAAGCACCCCGCATACTTTTTCCTGATGTAATGAGTTACTTGCGTACTCACATTTGTCAAGGCATCTGAGGGCTGAAAATACAATACAAAACATTAAGATTTGAGATCCGAACATTATGTGACTGACAGCAGAATTATCATTCAGAGTTTTCATGTGAGTGGACGACAATAATGCCATAAGTGTTGGGTGGTTGACATGGGTATTCACACTTAGTTTGCTTACATTCTGTGAGATGAATAGATTTTGGTCACCTCAAGCATTTAGATGAAGCCTGTGCCTCTGATAACACTAAAAATCAGCTTGTTTATATGGATCAATGTCCATCGTCTTGGACAACTATAAGCTACGGAGATTGAAAACTGCAGTTCAGGTTGAAACTATTAGCTGAATGAACTGTTTGTTAGAATGTTAAAGAAATGTTTGGGTTTAAATAAATCAAGGACTAAAATTAGTTCTAGAAGAATGCTGATCAGATTGTTTCGTGAACTTACAGCAGATTGACATCCAGTTTTATAGAATAATTAATCGCAAATGACTTTTTTACGACTTCATGTCGTAATATTTTCGATGACAAATCCATCAATTTGTTAAATGGATGTTTCCCCTAGGTAGACCAAAATATCAAGCTACCGTTTACTTTTTGTATTCGATGTTATATAATCATCTGGAAACGACTACTTTCGTTTTTAACATGTTCCGTAACTAATTCTGAAAACTTTCTATTAGTATTGTTTTCAAAGGAAAATCAACCTTTTTTATAAATTTTTTAAGTAACCTGATATTTTATTTTCTAAGGTCGACTGGTTCTATCTTCCAGCGTTTCGTTTAAGGAGAATGATCGATTACGATTCTATAAAACGTTGAGTCGGGACATTACTAGCACTGGTCAGAGTGCTTTCATTTAGTTGTTATGTTCATATACTTTACCAACGTTGATTACATATATATATAAGTAAATATATGTGCCAGGAGCAAGCAATACGTTATTCCTCACAGTGTAGTCACAAAGCGGATTTTTCAACAAACAATTTAATGTATAATAGCAAGAAAACAAATGGTCGCAAACACATTTATTTTCGAAAATATCATGCAGACAAACCCAAATAACATGGTGATCACGATGTGTTCACATTTCGACTAAGCAGCCAAGTCGCAAAATTAAATCAGACTAGTTCGCATTCCTAAAGTATTAGAACAAACTGGCAAATGTTAATCCGTGTAAACTAATACACTAAAAACGTCTGAAATCTACATGAATTTGCACGCAAAACCCCACTGTCTAATTATATGTATCGGCTTACAGTCAACTGCAATAAGTGCTTCTTTGCATCGTCTGACAAGTTCCAGCAACACGAGAAACATTTTCTGATTCTTCAAAAGGAGTTGCCTAGGGTGTTTAATTTGAATGAAACGTTCCAGCCGTATTTAAAACCCTGTACATTGTTTCATAAACCGTGCGGATCAAATTTGTACTCAGATACCAGTTGGTCTGCCTAACGCGTTCGAGAAGCGGCACACTGTTAAAGGAACTTTAGATATTCGATCCATACTGCTTACATTCACAAACTAACAAAATATAATATGTATTTTATGGGGATAACGTTGAAGCCTCATTGTTTGGTGAAGAACAGTTTGTTTCCTCTCTGTTAAACCAATCCATACCCGACTAACAAATCAGCTGTATAATTTGTCTGTTTAGTAACCCGTTTATCGAGTAGACGCAACAAAATCTGCTATGTTAGTCTGAAGCAAACATAATGTGATATGATTTTGTATATTATCGTTTTGGTGTAGAGTTAACCGTGAAACTGACTTGACACAATTAGATTCCTGTAATCTACAGAGAGAGAAACAAGCGAAAAAAATTACAGTATGCAAATGACGAACCAAAAGTTCACTTGGATAATCCACTTTCTATTCAACTAGGGTGAGTAAATCTCAAACGTGTACGTTTAAGTTTCATCGTTGGTTGTTCAGATATTTTTATGAAACAAGCAAACGAAGACGTTGGTTGATCAAGCTGCTGCAAAATATATCAGCGCTGGCATAAACATTGTTGATTTATTCCAGTAGTCGTACACATTGTTTAATAACAAAACGTGAACTGTGAAAATATTATCCAAATATGGGTTGGGTTTACTAGGGAATTTTTCGTTATTGACCTCGAAATGTGACCAGTAAGAAACTTGTTTGATTCATCTGATTACATTTTTCTGAAGGTTTTCTAACAAAAGATAACTTCACTAGGACTGTCACTTCTCTTAAGTAAGAGTCGTATATCTGTAGTAAGTGCTAGTGACTCATGCGCAGTCAATATCCTCAAATTGATCAACTCAGCCAAATGAAGAAAAATTTCGAATTTTCTTCAAGTTAGCACGACTAATTTGCAGCCATATATTTTGAGTGCACGGGGCGGTATAGATTAGTGACAATCACTATACTAACATGAATCGTGGCTTATACTCAAAACGCTAAGGATTCAACATTCGGTCAAGTAGTTGTTATCACAAATTTTCTCGACTAGTAGAAACTAACTCGTTGATCGTCGCCGTCAGTCGCAGCTGTAGGATAGTTTCAATATCTTGTTATCCTTGCTGAACGTCTGTCACTCTCATGGGAGGTTTGGGTTTATTGGAATTGGAAGTTTTCTCTCTCACCTCGAAAATACACAGAGTATTGTATGGTTCTTTCAAAGTAGCCACAGAAATGAAGCCAAGCTTTTTAGCAGCCCTTCAAAAGCTTATATTCTAACGACAAATGTATGTTCATTTCCGACTACGACGCTGACTATTAACCTGATGATCTGACTCTAACGTGATAAATATGAAAGCATATGCATGGGACAAGCCTCATGTTAGGTTGGGTTATTGAGAGAATTAAAAAATATGTGGATGATTGCCCAAACTGCAGCAGTGATACGATGAAATTCAACCTTAGGAATAGTCTAAATTTATTTTCTGCCGGCGTTTTCGACTAAAGGTTGATAGAAAATCTACAACAACTTTTGGAAAGATACACAGTAGTTTAAACTAAGCAGCCAATTTCATCGGACGCTGTGACTACACTGCTGGTCATTAGTTTCAGGTTTCGTTAATTCGGATTGCTTGCACACAAAGTTTTAGCCGCCACCTCAATCTAAGTCATCCGTTCTTTAATACTTTGATGTCAGTGACGGTTAATACGAGGACGAATTGAACATGTGTCGACATTGAATGTGGTCTTTGAGGACGAAGCTAGTGTAAGTGACCGAGACACCTGTTCTTTGCTGGGGATAAGATTATCTGTCATTTTGGTTAGACAGTTAATAAGAATATATCTCCCTTATGTAAAGTATATTTTGCGTAATCTGTTTTAATTCAATCTATCTGTCCAACATCTACATACAGATGTGCGTGAATCTTTTATCCCATGCACGGCCCGCAAAATTTAACTAACACATTCAGCTAACTTGCTCAGCATTGCTGTTATTTGTAATTTCAATTTACAAGGGTGACGCGTAAAATTTTTCGCGTACTCAGTCGTAAATCAGGATGCTTCTTCATACCGCCGAAGAAAAATGCCCCTGTTCAAAAACTACTTTTGTGAGGCATGACAAATTCTACATTAGATACCATCGCCAAGAAAGCAAAGCACACAGGAAGCAGGCCACGATGATGTAAGCGGATCTGGTCTGCCTCAGAAAACAAAAGTGAGACGGATTTTCCAGCGCAATTACGGGTGGGCGGAACTTTTCGTACACATGATCTCCTTCTATATATGGACCTACTCTAATACTTGTTCAGCTTGTACAAGGCTGGACTCCATTCAGTAACGGCTAGCTCTCTAAACACCACGGTTGGTGTGTTGGTCCTCATGCGCTTAGGTTTATGGTGCTGACAGAGTTTGTTAAATGGGTCTGAGTTGGTAATACCCATAGCAAACCAACAACGGTCCACTTAAATCCATAACATGGTTGACTGAATTGCAACATAAAGTTAGGCTGGTTTGTCTAAAATTCAAAAAGAAGCAAATCAGATTTCATCGACTTTCTATAGGCTCTTGGTATCGTTTGAATGATACCTCCTAATATCTGTTTCATTCTCGTACCTCAATTCTTGGCCTGTTTTTGAACCTAACATAACTGGTTCCTTCACAAATGTTCTGTGTTATTCACAGCTGTGTGAATTTTATGTAGGTCTGAACTCAGCAACAGTTATCAAATGACTTGTAATCCACTGTGTTAGATAATGAGACGCTCTGTCATTTTACTTACATTTTGGACTGCGTTACTCACCCGAAGTCTTGCTTTTACTCTTTGTTCTAACTAGCTGCTAGTATGAATCACATTTTATACACCATTTTACAATGTACACATTATTGTAGAACACAAATAGTAGATTAGTGAGATTCTAGCATTTGTAGATACCTCGATGTTGTTCTTTCAGTTCATATAAGTGAACGCTTTTTCTCGCCCACTGCCAACCAATCACGTCGATCGTGTTCCATGGACCTAAGAATGAACGGCTGCACTGTGAATGTATTATTCTGCTCCTCGAAGAGTTGTTATTAGAATATCATAACCGTACTCGGAGGGATAATGGACTTTCACTGACTTCTGCGAAGTACCTTACATACAAAGTGTGGACGGGTTTATTCCAAACCGAATTCCATAACAAATTACACTAGAAAAACATGGGGATTCCACAAACCTTTAGCAGATTTTCATTGCACCCGATATGACAAATATTCCTGTATATATGTACCAGTTTAATTCACTCAAAGCGCAACTTTATAAAATCGAACGAAAAAGAAAGCGGAATACATTAGAAAACTCTACTGGATAAGCAATTAGGTATTGTGATTAAATCAACTGTTCTACGTTGATTACAGAGATAGAAATACGTTGAAGAAGGTAATGATGCCGTGTATAAAGACATTAGTATAACTAGTGATTTAGCGGGAACATACCATTATTAGCGCCATCAGCGCCGTCTGATACTGTAGCCAACAAGACGTATGAAGCGCAAACAGTATTGATTATGGAGACGTTATTTAATTAAGGAATCTAGTAGCAAACGGATTATGGTGTGGGAATCTTTGTTACGATGAACAATAGATTTATATATACATATACACGTTTCTAAATGAACGATTATGCAAGACGTATCCTGTACTCATTTCCGCAAAGTACGATTGCTGTACGGCTATTCGCTCCACTCATAATTTTCCCAAATGATAACACTGAAAGAGTTTTGTTTGTAGACAGTGCTTATCATAGTCGATGCACAGTCTACGCTGCACGCATCCAAACATAGTGTTTCAGTATTCATGTTAGTTGGTCGCGTCATTATTTTCTGACAAGTGACACCAAGTCTGAATCCCACTCTCATATCATGTGAACCTTTGTCTTTTCTTACAATTCCCTCTTTTATACTTAAAAGCTGAATCTCATCAGTCCTTTGAGTTTATTTTACAAATTATTGTACATCCCCGCCAATATCAGAAAAGACAGCTGACGGTTGGTTTAAAGGAGGCGGTGTACAGGTGCTTCAAACAACTTGGTTCGTATCCCCACCATGTATGTATAATAATCAAGGTGGATGTCTTTGAATAAATACCAAAAGCCCATTCATGGAGGTTTCTCACCGGACAAAGGGGATGGTGATTTTATGATTGCAAAAATTCTCCCAAATTGCTACTTGACTACCGCACATTGGTTACCAATACCCCAAGTCTGTTGTTGCTCCAGTTAACCGCATGTAGTGGGTGGCATCCGACCCCATCAGTAATGAATGTGGAACACAAATGTTTGTCGTGCACGTCAGTGTTCCAACAGGAAACAGAACCGTCACAGTATTGATTGTAAAGCAAGTATGTCGACACCTGTACCAGTGACCAAACCTCAGACTTGTAGGATCTGTTATCACCGGAAGCTAGCTGAAGCACAAGAGTACGAATAGATGAGGACATGTTGTTGAAATCTGGTGAAGTACCCAGCTTTATTTAGATGAGACCCAATTATGGAAAGTCAGAGCTTCGGCTGAATTCCAACCAGCGACAGAAACATCATGCCCAAACGCGGAAAGCGCTTTACCAGGTGTGCTACGGAGCCACGCCATAAGCTCGGAAATTTCACATTCTAGACTCGGTTGCCAACTCGTCCACTGTATTTTATGGATTCGACCAAAATATCTAGGGGATCGACTACTTTGGAAAGATTTTTCAAGCAGTTTACACTAAAATTTAACGAATTTTTCACACGAACCTACTAACGATTGAGTCGTCTATATTTTTTGTCGTGCAATCCGTGATGTACATGGCATCTGGTATTACATTTATCGCACTGAACAGGCTACCACGGCTGTAGTTTCCATCACTGACAAATCACTTGAATAGCAAGGGGATGATTCAGCGCTTAGTAAATCCTACAAGATAAGATTAACCCCACACAACTGCATAAACGCAAGTTCCTTAATTGCACTGGCTCTGTAGACGAAAAATTCTACGTACAATTATGTACTACTCAAACTATTTTGCTCAATTCTGGGAACACGCGGCGTTTCTAAATCGCGAACCGCTGGTTTGGTCTATCATCCGGTTAGATAGGACTATCGGACTAGTTTTATGCGAACTGTACCAGGTGATATACAACTGCTGGATGTTCCAACTGATATCGGTCAATCGTATATTGGAGTGCTTCAGTTAATTTTGAAGCCCATCAATAGCTAACTGTCGCCAACTTGGCGTTGCGATCTTGAAATAAAAAATGGTTTCACATACAGTTACTATTCATAATGGTAAAACGTATAAGCAACTATCCTTCAGGATGATTGAACATATCTACATGTACATCGAGAAACTAAGAAGTAACCTGACCTTGCCAGGCCTCGTCAGATGTTTGTCGGCACCAGTTCATTAAAAAAAACCATTAACCAGCCTTGGTATACCTCTCGAAACCGTAACCCTGTGGTCGCTCGCGGTTGTTCTAGTTACACGTTTAAATGCATGGTTTTTTAACAAAGACAGGTTGTTTAGACTGTAGTTTTGATTATTTCAAATTTATTCTTTCAAAACATATATATCTTAGTCTCACCTAGAGAGCCACACACACCCATATCGAACATTCATTTAGAAGACCAACTTCTTTCGGTCCTATGAAGTAACGTCTTGGTTTATGGTCCCAATTTGTTCCGAGATCCTGCTGTATAGTTTACAGCACTTATTATCACCACACACTCCATTCTTTTTCAAGTTTCCAATGGATTGGAAAGCGTTTAAATGCCTCGGTCTCCTGTCATTCATACACACGACCAGTGTTTACTGATCTAAAGGTGTGCGCTGCACAAATTCCCAATTTTCTTACGTCTTAGAACGCTGATCTGTACCCAGTAAAGCGTAACTGATGTAACAGCACAAGGTCCGTTTTTTTGACAAGATTTTCTTCGTAAGCGTTTGTGCACTCAGTGTAAACTCAGTCAACCTGGTCGACAGCATGCTCAAGAAGGTGTATTCAACTCTCTAAGTGTAGAGCTACTCTACCTCATTCTATCTGCCTATTACCATGTTTTATTTAAGTCGGAAGCGTCACTGGCAACCGTAGCGGCATAATCGCCTATAACCAGTAACACGTACATCCGGTCGAACTCATCATATGTGACTTAGAGGTGATTCCAGACCCGAATAAGAGTCTGAAACCACGGATAAATAACCTTCACATCAGACTATTGTCTTGTCATAGACAGTGCAGTATCTGCAAGAGAACGGACGTGTTAGAAACAGGTTTTTAAATGCGCTAACAACTGCTCAGCATTAAAAGACAGTCTATAACCCATGTAGTTTTGTGTATTGAATTTAAAATAGTACACAGACTGTTGGAAGAGTGGCTACCGTTATCTATCTGAAGTGTGAGAAAACGATTAAGCTTTTTGCTTATGATAAAATGTATACTTCACTACAGATGATAAACACATGCGTCGTAGTGGTCTAAACTGTGCTGAACCGGAATCGCAATGTACACGTTAAATTAATGAGATCCGGATTTGTACTACCCGGTTATGCTTTGTGCATATTTGCAAACGCACGAAGTTATGAACACTCGCATGAGATACCAACTACTTATGGTAGACTAAGTATATTTGTTTTGGTTTTTGAAAATGAATATACTAAGGGTCACTGGCTACGACACATTTGTTGGTGCTGTACCACGATGAACGCTCAACGCCACATTCACGTTATCCCAGCAACATTTTCGAGTACATGACGTTTAGGGACCAAAACCCATGTTTTGAGGGACAGAGGTAGGGAATTCATTGCTTAAAACCATCGCCATGCCATCCACAAACAAACGAGTTGACGGAGCGGTTCAATCGTACAATGAGGGAGTGGCTGAAGAGTAGAGTTAGTAACTGGAAAGAGAGAATACCGGATGTTTTGTTCGGATATCGCACAACGAAGTATGCAACAACTAAGAGTTCACCACTTGAGCTGACATACGGAAGGGAGCTATGGATTCTCTTGGATGTTTGCGTGCCCACGGACAGAGAGGGGCAATTATTGCCGCATGAACGACGACACCTGGAGCACCGTGCGGCTGAACGGACAGCAGAAGTAGAAATAATGTCACGTGATGCACAGCGCACATCGATGGCGCACGTTCAAACTCGTAAGCTAAGTAAAAGTAAAACACTGGTGTCCACCAGACACATCTGGCCTCGACGTGGGCAGATTTAAAAGACAAGGGTAAGGACTGTTTGCCAACACACATAGCTTTCAAATCAACTAGGATTCTCGTTAGCGACAGATCAACGGTCTACACCTGGCATCCTGGTACAATCGGACTATGTTAATTAGAGGATGGGCGAGTGTGATAAATGCTAAAAAGCGGAATATCTCAAAGCGATGGTGCGATATGACTTAAATCTAAAACATGTGAGTCGCAGATAACACGAGTGACCGAACGAGTCATCACACAGTGAAGTCGGACCAGCAGGTAGAAACAGCAAGCGTAACTTCTCGATAATTGGCATTGGCGAAACACACGTTATGAGGTAGAAGTTTACGTAACGTAAAAGTGGAAAGCACACTAAGTTTTGAACCGAAATTCCGGTTCATATACTTTCGCGCGCAAGTGGCGAATTGGACAATAAAGATTTTGTTTTATTGAACCATTTTTCGCCACAGTATTGTGTAATAATCTCAGGTTGTGTTGCTTTCAAACACATCAAATTAGATCTAATTATGTGGGTGCCAGAGTAAATTTCATTCAACTACTATGCCAATTCGCACAATTTGGTTTAACTGCCCCATCGTAAATGAAAGAGGGCTACTGCTTAGACGTTTGCAACCACCTCCGTTTCACGATAATGGAAATTGTGTCTCGTTGGCAGCTTTCATGACAACCATGCATGCACTGGGTTAGCCTGGAGGTGAAGCCAGTTTAGGGTGATCCTGCAGCTGGCTTTTTCACAGTGTTGAATACACAGAAGTTTTATTTTCTCCGTAGTGCACCACAGTTCTGTGTTGCGGATGAACGTTGAGCGTTAAATGTTCACGCTATCATTCATCCTACATTCTGTTTTCTCCCCAAAAAGTACTCAAAGTTCGTAATTGGTTTACAACACTTTTATAGTAAGTGTGTATGGAACCACAACGAGTTGGCTCGGGACCTCGTTTTATGGCTTAATCAGCTTTATTGTGTGAGATTACGGCAAAACTTCTCTTGGCTTTTATGTTCAATGGTTACCAGGTTGCTGACCCGAAAGCCTTCAGGTATGATATTTTCAATCTACTTTGTGCAAGAATTTACAAAATTGATGCGACCTTTGTAGATATTGCAAGACTGATTATCTAATGGGCCAGAAGGACATAAAAAGGAGCCGACCGCAAAGTCTATGGGATTACGATGGCTGCGATCAATTGTAGGTGATATTCAATCTACACGAAAACCAAAATTTCCTACTAGTCATTAGTAAAAAATAAATCAACGCAAATAATGATTAAATACGTAGAATGGCGTAAGCGACTGTAATCAAAATCGGTGAATGTGTACAAACTTACACCACTTCCACGCTTCTGCTTCAAACGAAACCAAGCATATAATGAAAAATAACTTGTGCATATTTTGCCAACTTAAATGAATTTAGATTTGATGACTTCTTATTTTATTAGTTTGATTTGAACGACCTTGTAGAATTGCGACCAATTAAACCCCTACTTGCAGTTCATTCGCTGAAACACGTAGTGCCGTTTATTGGTCAAATGGCTGTCTCATGATAGCGTGGCTACAGTGCTAAGCCCAACCGTGGCAAGGATATGCAATACTGATGAGCTCTAATGAGAGCGAAACTCGAGTTTAATGCTTCTTTTCGAAAGCGGCCGACTGGAAGGGCTATGGGAATGCGACAGCTGTAATCAATTAATGTTCAATCCTTATGAAAACCAAAATTCCCTACTACTCATCAGTAAACGTGAATAACACGAATACTGTAGAGCACAAAGGAGAATGTCGGCGATCGTGGACTGTTTTAAGAGGTTTCCTTAATAGTAGTTTAGCTGTTTTGTTCATTTCCACATACAAACCTAAAATGAAATTCTCGGTGTAACAAACACATTTCTCATTTGCGTTTATGTTTGTGTTTGTCAGAACGAGACATACGTAGTGAACCATGGCTCACAGATGCTTTAACAGAAGCAAATACAAGGCTCATGTTCACAACTGCAAATCTAGATGTGCATGTTAAACTTTGTCAATTGTGTGTTTCACTTATCTAATAGGAATACATGCATACAGTGGGCCACGTTGTCAGAATCAAAGCTGCAAAGGAGCAGTTATAAACGTTCTGAACGCATAAGCTGCAGGTTTCATTTGACTTAGTGTGTCCAAACTTAGAGCAATAATTACCACAATGGATTTTACATTGATGAATTAGGTAGAAATGGAATAGTGTTAACTGCAAACAGTCATGGGATGCATACTAACCAATCATATTGTCAGTAGTGTTTTTGACAGGACATCTACCATAGGCGTCTATGTTGCAACCTCCATTTTTATGTTCTGTGCTTAGTAAGTTGTAGCAAACACAACACTGTGCTATATATCATCACCAGCTTGACTTTTCAGGATAAACTAAGCGCTATCTAATGCCATATCTGCAAAGCAACATATGTCCTGTTGACTAGTTAGAAGTAGATTGGAACAACTCAGTAGATGTGATAGGAAGGATCAAAAGTAATTCTCTGAGAAATATGTTTAAGCAATAATGTATCTGAAAGTGATAGCATTAGCCAATACTGAACTGAACCTAAAATGTAAACTTTTTTTCCAGACATCCGAGAGAACCATTCCACCAACAACAATATTAGTGGTAAACAAAGTAAAGGAACATTTTAATAATCCTGTGATTCAAGTTATGAAAACATAATATTCATGTATAATTGTTGCACTAAGATTTTCGATGAGTTAGTAAGATAACAGTCCACTAAATTGACTTGTAGAAATAGACATGGGATTAGCTTTGCGCTAACTTGAATAAGAAACCGACCGTGTGACGGAATCTGTTGGAATTCTGTAAAAACGAACCGGAAAAATTGTAACAGTGAAAACGTTTTCCTTTCATATTTTCAGCACATTTTGAGAAAGAATCTTTATGAGAAAATTGTGTCTTATTTTATCAAAGGGAAAGAGCTAAGTGAATAAGAACTGGTACTTGCGGAATGTTTGACGGCATAAGAATTCATTTAAGCGAAGAAACCATGTGAACAGAAAAGAACGTTTTAATTTTCACGATGGCGGATTCCACAACAATCAAAACAGTCTAGATTTAAGGGATAGATAAAAAGTTTCTCATTTATACTCACTCCATACTTGCTAGAAACAAAAATTATTGAAATTAACCAATATAAACGTTAGTGATTCTCTGACATATTTATTGTTCACATTCTTTCATATTGTAAAAAGCAAGTCACATGACACAATATGCTGTTGCAGTGCGCAGAATGGAGACGCCACGGTAAAGTCCCCGCAGAACAGAGAGACTTTGATATAAGAGATGGTCGAGATAAAAACTCAGTCTTTTTGAACCGAGTACCAGACAGAACAAATGCATTTGTTACATAATCACAAACTAAAGTGACACTGATGACAGAGTTTGGTATGTATCTCAGGTCAAGCATGTGTTCTTCGTAGCAGCAAAGTACGAGCTCAATCATGTTCAATTTCATCGGGACGTATTGGTCAGGTTTAGTATTGAGCAAGATCTCAGTTATTTGACTAAAGGCAAGTCAGTCACAAACATTCTGACCTCTTGACAGTATAAACCAGACAGAAAAAGCCAATCTTGGCAATCCCCCTCTTATTTTTTCACTACTGGCTATACGTAGAAGTCAAATTTGTACAGGACATGAAACGAAACGTGAAAATGTAGGCAATTACGTAGCAGCACTGTGCGTCAGAACATGATTCCATAATCCAGACGTAACTATAGACCGGAAGGAAAGCCTCACGAAAATAATTTATGGTTACGATTAAGAGGTTATATAGCTATAATGGTGAATGGAACTCCAAACTACCCATCATTAACCCCGGTGATTTATTCTCTGAGTTATTAGTCTACAGAAGCTTGGTTAACCTGTAACGCTCTGTATGATTCAGTGATATTCTGCCAAACCTCCTTGTCGTGTTTACACACTGTATTGATACGATGATGAGTTATCGAAAACAATTATTCATCACGGTTTTTCTCCTACGGTTCAATGGGAATTTTTTCGAGGTATATTCTTTGCGTTTGCCATGCGTTACTTGAGTGCTTTGGGGACGATAAGGCTCAGCTAACGCGAAACAAAGCCCCGCATACATATTTTGAAATAAACAAGCACAAATTAACACAACTTCAGGTGAGTCAGCAAGCGAAATTTGGAATCAAAGAAAATGTGAGCAAACACGTTTTTGATCAATTTTAAAAGGGGAATGATTATTACACAATAATAATTATTCAACTCCGTCCAAAATACACTCACATTTTCGTTCAGTTCTAAGCAGTCGATTTGCATACGTAAAGGCTTACGTATGTTAATTTCTATTGCTACTATTCAGCTGTTTCTTTCTAACGTTTTACCAATTACTCGGTTTGTATCACGGAAACTTTGATGCAATCGTGTTTTGAAATCCGTGATCGTCATTTGTTCACCTACTACTCAAATACGATTCGGTCGTAACATAGCTCGAATCAAACTGAATGAATATGACTATATCAGTTCACATTACGAAGCAATTAATCACACGTGATTAACTAAAATTTAAGATACAATGCCCCGCGATTGTATCTTATACACTGTTAAAACACCTCTGATTATTAACGCCAATCGTTAGGTATCCTTTTGTATGACGTGAGCTGTTTACTAATCTCGCTGAAAATTCGGCTTCCATCCACCTCAATGTGTTCAACGAATTTAAAACAGAAATGTTTATGTTCCTTCCTTTATATCAACCAAATGTTTGTTAGATTTATTTGGCAAAGTAATAGTGAACGCAACATGACCCAGAGAATATCGACTACAATTCGGCTCAAAGACCGCCATTATAACATGCTTAAAACCACGTGATTTCGACTGAATCAGTACCCCGCAACTGCTCTCATGAGAGCTTCTTTCATCGCTGTCTCTCCCGTTTTCTAGACGTAGAGTTTGTAAAATGGTTGTAGTCAATAACATTTTGTACGATCAAGAAATGGGTGTATACTCATCTAGTGAAGTAAATAACACAATTTGGACAGTAAAATGCTTTACAGATGCCAGGATACAAAAATGCATGGTATGAGGACACATCTGACTGAAGAACCGCGCAAAAAAACTTAATAAACGTTTCCATTAAAAGTTGTTCAAGAAAATAAAAATTACTCACACGGCCATCTCAGGAAATCAAAACATTTCAGATTTATTGAATTTCAATAGTTTGTGAAACAAGAAGAACATAAAACACATTAGCACCCCTAGGGCATACAATAAACACGCTAGCAAATTAAAGTACTTGGAAGATTATTTTCTCACAAGTTTCACATAAGTAAATATGAGCAGACCGTGTCATATATTTTTTCTGAACGGAGTGCGGACAAACGTATGTTACTGTCTGTAATATTTTATAAGTTCAACGAATTTGACTCAGTTTAAAAAGGAAACCAAATGGCATTAATAGGATTAATTAAAAAAAAACAGAAAAACCGGGATGAACCTCAGTGTGTAAAGCAAACAGAATGTGTTACTATAAAGTGGTTTGGAAGATTTATGATGTTAAATGATACTCATTTGTGAGAATTCAGAGCTTCGGATGGATTTGAACCAGAGACCATATCCAAACGCGGCAAGCGCTGTACAAGGTGGACCATCAAACAAAGCCAGCAGTTCAAAATTGGATTTCTACTAAAAGCATAAATCTGTCAAACTACTCATTAACAATAAAACTTCTGTGCTCAACAGTGGTTTGATGGACCCCAGTGTGAACTGCTTAAGAAATCCTTTTGGGGGAGTCGATTCCCTAGATCATTTGGTAGATTCCATATAAGACAGGGGATGGATGGGTAACAGAGTACAAATTTGAAACGTCCAAGCTCCTGGCGTGGCTCCGTAACTCAGCTGGTAGAGCGCTTGCCGCGTATGGGCATGGTGTTTCTGTCGCTGGTTTGAATCCATCCTAAGCCCTGACTTTTCATAATTGAGTCTAATCTAAACAGCAAAATTTGGTAAACATTTGGGAGAATTGCGAATTTCACAATACATAACTGTAGCAATCTCATTGCCCAGCTGCAGTCAAAATTTTGGGTCTCGAGATAGCGCGAATTATGCGTGGAAGCCTTTGCTAAACACCAGTGATTAAACATCCGTAAATTTTGATAGCGGCTATCACATTCACAGAAAAACTCCTAAGAAACCTTTACTTGAAAATGTACTAGAGGGAGCGTCGGATTTTTTGGATGGTTATCAGATGCACATGTCTCGACATTAACAGAAATTCAGATTTTACATGGACGCTACCAAATCTGGCAACATAGTGATAACACGAACCAAGTAGAACACCAAAATATGCTTTTGACCACTTGCCAGTCAGTCCAATTCAAACCGCAGTCAGATAATTTAAAGTTATACACACATCTGTCAGTATCTAGCAACATTAAATTCAGTCATCCGAACAGCTTGAAGAACGGTCACCGACGTTCATCTAACTGTGGACAGCACTCACCCGTTCAATGCAGTCAACCGATTCACCATGCGTTCGTTTTGAGGACAAAACCGTCTCTACTCAGCAAACTCATTTACGAAATATGTGTACATGTGTGGATGCCGTCAGAGATGTGTTCATTATGGTTATGCGTGGACATTGTACACAACACCACAGTCCGAAATGGAGGGGATGAGAAACCAACCGTGCGTGATCAATTATCGTCATGGGTAGACAACTATTCTACTCTTAAAGACCTCTAAGTTGACTAGTTTGGGGAGGTTGAATGAAATATTCACCAACCGCGAACAAAACACTAATGCTTTCTAACTCAACTGATGGGGAACGGGATGTACTGTTTAAGTAAGGTCAGAATTCCCCCTTTTATGCTCGCTAGATTATACAGAATGCTTAAAGCACAATCGTTTAATGTCCGTTTTATTAGTAGAGGTAAGGTTGGTTTTTATTCTAAGTCAGATAGAATCTACCAACGTGCAGTTTATATAAGCTTTTGCAAAGTTTGGCATCTGAGCGAATTGCCGAATGGATGATATGGATTGTGCGGTATATAGATGTGGTTGTTAGATAAAATGTTCGACTTTGACTTCTTGTGGAGCGCATTTTACCACGGCCACGTGAGAGGAATAAGCTTTCTCCCTTCCTAATCAGGAAAAACTGTAGCGTATCATCTATTCGAGGCTGACGTTTCACTGTAAATGAACGCACAAATGGAAGTAACATTGTGGCAATAAAATGTTTTTGGCCAACTCTATCACAATTTTCTTGCGCGAATATTTTTTACATACTAATTAAAATGAAGATAATTTACATCAAAACAAACAGGTGACTTAGTTTCGTTTACGACCGACGATACCCTCAAGCGTTCAAACGTTGTTCACATCCAAATCTCGGTACTGCGTTTCACCACCCTCAGTGTCAAAAGTCCGTGCTATAGATGACGCTACATGCTTTTAAAGTTGGTCTATATATATATATTTATATTCGTATACTTCACATATTTTCTCAGTGTAATCTTCAACGTTCCAAAGTTCTTATTGATAATATAAAAGGTACCACGCATAAAACTGGAAGGATTGTTCTGTTTACGGTTATTCACATGGGTCTGTTTTGCGTTGACTTTCACCTTTAAGCGATCAGCGCAATCTGATTGTTTTCACTTAACGTTTCACAATAAGCCTTGATTTGCGAATCTGTATAGTGTGCAAATAACGATGTTCCTAAAAACAAAAGCAGTGAATCCAACTTGAACAAACCAGGGAGAATTCTCACTTGAGTTTCTGATTTCAATATAATGATCCGGAGACAAAGTACGATGTAAATCCACTTTGCACACGTTTATCGGTTGTAAACATTTGATTATCATGAAAACGAAACAACAATGCAAATGCAACGGTTAATAGAACGCATGGGGCTCGATCGTATGTGGTAATCATGGCTAAACCCACGGCAAGCAAAGAATGACAGTCGGTTGCGTTTGTGAGCACAGAACCACCTGCCGAGGACTCAACAACAAAACCTGGATATAATCGAGAATTAATGAATTGTAAGCACTCATTAGGACCGCAAGCGAAGATGTACTGTTGAGGTTGTGACTTGCGGTAGATAAGTGTCTTGCAGTGAATGGAGTGGCGTTTCATTCTTGCCGATTGATACTCAATAACGGGAGAGTTCATGCAGGTCTCAACCACTATGATTTGCCCTTAGCAATGATTTCAAGCATTCTTTCTGTTTATTCAGTGCAAATGTTTCCCCAGCTGCAGGAAAATTAGTAGCTACGATGACTGTTAGAAAACCAAAGACTTCATTTTGACCAGGTGTGGAGGTAACCGAGGCGTCTGTGGAAGCATGACAGGCTTTGCTATATTGTATACGTTTCAATGTAGTAGTGATCACCTATTGCAAGATGCTCATTAAACTATCACCTTTGAAAGGGAGTTTGATGTAGACAGCTTTATTAGGAACTTTCACGACTGTATTTCTCATAGAAGTAACGTTCCCCCATTCCTGAGGGAGACGTTGAGGAAAAGTTTTGACATGCAGCGCTTCAAACGAGGCTGTTTCCTCAAATTCTAGTCTTCCTGAGAACATATTTTCGACGCTCTATAGAACAGTGTACTGTAGAAAAACTCGTGAAAAGTATGTGCTGCCCAGTTTAAGTTGGCACTGAACGTTCAGTAAGTCTATATAGACGTCCTCTATTGGGGATGTTCAAAAAGAGAAAACTGTCCTCAGTTCCGTGCACGACTGTTACTGAGGGGCTTGGGTAGTCGGAATTCGAACTTGAATTGTTTTTTTTCTGTTTATTCTTTGTCTTGTCCTATCAAGAACGCGTAGTCGAGACACCACTTGTACAGATTCGGTTCGTCTACGACTGGAAGTACTGTCTGTTCAAAGTTAACCATGAACACATCAGCCTAAATAGAGCCAAGTGTGCTCCCCATAGCCGCAATATCTATTTGTTAAAAGCATTGACCCGTCAAATAAATCTGACACTTTCGGTGTAGAATGAATGCAAACTCCTCTAATCGTTGTTTGGCCTTCAGATTGTACTAAACTGTTTTCTGTTATTGCACGCAATATTTCTAAAATCTGGGTTCATGAGGTAACTTGAGTCCTACTGTTCAGTTCCAGTGCGTGGTACCAAAAGCCAAACTGAATTACGCGCTAAACTGTGTCAGAGATAAATTAACAACCAATTCTCAAATGGGCTATCATCTACAAATAACGCTTTGTATCCTTTTAATGCGTAAAGTTGTGACAATAAGGTAGCATTAAAACAGCGTATTTTCTCATCCCATTTGGTGAAATCTGACGTTGCACATAGAATTTCTTCTAAAATTTTACAGCTTCCTAACTTAGACATTATTAAAGTACAAAAAAGTTGTTTTGTGGAACAAAATACCTTTACGATTCAACAAGTTACCATTAAAATCTGCTGTTACAGAAGTGTCATTTAACACAGCTATATAAATGTCACCCTGTTTGTAAGAAGAGATTTTTTCTAAAACTTCTTGTTAATTTGTTTCAATACAGCCAAAAATCAGCAGTATGTGAAATATCAAAAATATATAACTGCCTTAAGAAAGAATTATGGTCGGTTTGGCTGTCAACATTAATGAAAATTTGTCTTTGGTAGTTGACATTTATAAGGCTCAGGGTGAGATGTTTCATTTCTTTCAGCAAAATAAATAGACTACAGTTAGGAAATAAACTCAGTCGCCAAATTATCTCGTCATGATCGTTCATGAACTAGTGACAATCAATGAAACAGACCATAGTTAAATGCTTGGCAAACGAAAATACATTTTTTTCGACATTCTCTGTGAAATTCCAAACAGACCGGTACCAAAACGGTTCGGAGCATTTTGTTATTGGGCCAGTCGATGCATCACTTCACAATCAAAAAACACAAATCCAATTTCGCACAGCAACACACCTTCAATTTAGTTTTTGCTCCTCCAATGCAGGATAGGATACTGCCAAATGTTTCTGACTTCTGAAACTAAGCAAATTAATAAGTCAAGTTTATTGACGTTCGGATAATGGAAACGATGTTAACTTGTTAAACACATATTGGCGAACGGGTCTGGTGGTTTTTAATTATGGTTGACGAATCCGTTGATTTGAAACGTCTTCTCGCGCAGCAGCTTAAGCTCATCGAGGTGCTCACTGACCGCTCATCTGCATCAAGCCTGGCCCCACCGGCGTCGGCCGGTGGGAAGCAATCAGTTGACGCTGTCGCAAGCGGTATCACCGAGTTTCATTACGATGCCCAGGCTGGCTTGACATTTGATGCCTGGTTCAGACGGTACGAGGACCTGTTCAGTGTCGATTTCGGTACACAGGACGAACCATGGAAGGTCCGTCTCCTCCTACGCAAACTCGGTACCGTTGAGCACGAGAAGTATGTCAACTTTATCCTTTCAAAGAACCCACGCGAAAACTCCTTCGAGGAAACGGTGGAGACTTCGTGGCCCATCTTTGGTGATCAATCTTCCTTGTTCAATACAAGGTACCAATGTCTGAAACTGGTCAAGTCAGACAACGACGACTACGTCACCTATGCCGGTGTGGTCAATCGCGAGTGCCAGCGTTTCAAGCTCGGTTTGCTTACCGAGGATCAATACAAATGTTTGGTGTTCGTCTGCGGTCTCCACTCTCCGAAAGACGCAGACATCCGTACTTGATTGCTGAACAAGGTCGAGCAAGGTCCCACGACGACACTTCAGAGGGCCACCACGGAATGCTATCGCCTAATCAACCACAAACACGACGCTGCAACGGTCCAACGCGGCACTGGTGCCGTACATGCAGTACATTCTGGCTCATTCACACATGGTTCGGGAAATGGCACGCGAACACAGAATCTCTCACAACATCCCGACCCTGGTTAACTTCCCGTAGGCCGTATACGCAAGATACAACAATGGGTTTCATGTTATCATAGTCGATATAGATTATTCGAACGAATAGATTTATATGGACTATGGATGAAACAAGTTAACTGTTCTCTTCATAATGTGTGTTGAGATTTTCACTAAATATATGATAACTCTTGAAATATTCACCAAGTAATTACAACTAATTAACAATTTTGCACAGTTTTGTGTACACTGTCAGCTGACTGTTAATAAAATAGGGGAAGTAAAAATCAGCAAATTTAACGCTAGTGAAAGACATAAATGTTTGTTCTTGTAGTGACAATCCACTCACCTTTATCATTCAAAATAAATCATCTTCAACAGCATGTTGAATGAAATAGGAGGCCAAGTATGAAATCACTGAGGCAATGAGATTAATATATACATCATTGAATTATATAGACATTATATACTCGACAGTCAAAAGTTCAAACAACAATCGTACTATAGTATGAGGTCAACACCAGTGTGCGCATAAACAAGCTTGCGACCCAACGACGATTTTCGTTGCTTTTCCATTAGAAATTAAATCAAGAGAACATCTACCACAAATATATTCAGCATGTTTCAACAATGTGTATGACGTGTTTTTAGCTATTGCCATCAGAAATGTCGAATGAATTCAACAAACTGCACTGCTGCACGCGACAGCTAGTTCGAGTGGCCCTCGTTAGCCACGTTCAATTGAAAAGGAGGTAGTTACAGATTGTTAAAGATTAAACCATTGTAAATTGTAAGCAACACTGTGATAGTTTGAATTCACTAATTACTGCTTATATTGGTTGTAATTATCTAAAATGGAAACAACTTTTGTTTGTATCAAAATCACTCAAGCGACCGTAATTATATGAAAGGAAAGATGAGACGCAAATTGAAATCTTCTAGCACCGTTAACTGTTCAACCCTCAAAGCTCAAGTTGACAGAATTCCTTCTGCTTACCCTGTCAAGCATCAGATCACCCCTAAAACAAGATTTTTAAATCATTCCAGCAGAACTATTGTGCGGATCAACTCTGGTTAAGTTTTCCAACTTTTACCTTCCTCAGTTGACCCAGTAAATTGTATTCAAGACCCCTCTAAGCACATCCCGAATCGGAAACTTGCACTATCCAGTCGTATTCCCCATGACTTATACACATGCACACATCCGCTTCTTCTATGTGATATAGCGAAACGATCACTACAATCTCTATACTGTGGACCATTCTGAATGATATCACTAGGCTGTAAAGTGTAATACCGTCGTTACTCACCGCCTGAAGTTGACCTATGTGGACATCGACTTTGTACAAGTACCGAACAACTTAATACGTCGGTTTTGAACAACTCCTCCCGTCGTTATTCCTGAGGTAGTTTCTACAACCCCAGCAAGTAAACTACATAGCATCCAGCTACCACGGACATATGTCAACTCTTCCTCATTCCATCCAGTCCCTTGCACAGGTAAGCACGTTGTGTTGTTTGTTCGTTTTGCATTAAATTGCTATACTGTTACTTACTTCACCTCATGTCCGACCTTCAGCGCTTGCCTCAGATGATCTGAGAAGTAAATATTGTAGGGTTTTCATTGTCCGTCTTGCTAATCTAGTGCAATTACTACATCAGATTGCATTGTACATTTGTGTTTGACCTGACAAAAAAATAGGAAAAAATACTTTAAAACAAATTCCGCACGTGTCGGTTTTTCTTTCAACATCGGTGGTTGGCAGTCAGTTAAAACATTCCATTGTTGGATCAAATTTCAGCTGCCTTGTTTCGCAGCATCAATAGCATTTGGACTACTTCGAGTATGCCTTTAATGCTCATGAACACTTTTCGTTCCCTATGAAACCAGTCCTTGAGGTTATTCGTTATTTTGTATCGTATTTTATTATGGATCCTTCAATTTCTCCACTGCAGATATATTTCCGTTTGTTAGGCGTTCTTACGTTGATGTATCAGTTGAAGTAATGTAGTTTTCTTTGAGAAATCCCCAAGAAATATCCCTCACAAAAACGGAAATGATTTGTCCGGTCCTTTTGATCTTTTGTACGACGTTAGGACTCTACATGGACAGCTTCTCAGCTCGGACTATGCGTCACAAATTTGTTCTTTATTTAAACTGCGTCTTACATGACAGACCGTGGTTTTTATTACCAAAAACTCAACTTTTAAAAGCAACTGTGTTGTTCATGATAGACAACACAAATGATCATTGTAGATGTAGTCCGCGATATCCAACAATGTTGGCTTGCCACAAGTTTTACTCAGACCGCACTCTCACTCTGTTACATATTTAACGGCAGACAGGCGGTGACCGCCACCTGACCTCCATCCTAATGTATTACAAGCAGACTGTATGTAACTAATGGTTTTATTCCGTTATATCCATTTTGTCAAGCCTGTACTAACCTCGTTGCAAGTGGAATTAGATCGTCCGTGCTCGACTCGGATTGCAGCTGTTAGTTGCTAATTTTTAGCTATGTGTGACTCAAGTCTATTTTATCCAGATTCTTAACTTACCATATCAACCATTCCGTGGTGAAATTGTCAAGAGCAATAGAATCACTACGAGCAATATTAAAAAGACAGTTCTTTACTTAAAGCAGTGTCTCTGGATTCGAAAAAGAGGCGCAATGAGACAAACATCCAGACCGCTTGATCATTATTTTCCTATCAGCATGACCTTGAGGTTGATAATAAATGGAACCACTGGATTTGAGCTGATACGGATCAGTGAGACCAAATTGTGTATAATGAAATGTCCAGAGGATAAGTAACCAAATATACTGGTGGTTTCACGAGATACTTCAAAAGAAAGATGAGAAAGCTCCATCAAAAAGATCGGTTACTCTACCGTGAACAAAAGAAATGCAATGAAACCGTGTTTTTCTGTCACCAACAAAGGTATAAACATTCGGGAAACAGTTTAAAGCTACCGCCTTTGTTGTGTACCATTCATTGAAAGAGTGGTAAGAATTAGAATCTCAGCCTGATAAAAAAAAACGCGCTCTGTTTGGTGTTTGCATAACGTCCCGTAAATTTATCCGTTGCGTTTGTCAAACTTCAGCTATTCCAGATTCACCTAGTTTCTGCATCGTTTTCATCATGAAATGAGAAGACTGTAAATGACGTAAAACCTTCCCAAGAATTCAGTCTGCGATGCCAATTTTATCAACCGTCGTAAGAGACAGTATTTTTTTCTTATGGATATGATGAACGACGCCCAACACAAAGACAACATAAAAACAGTTTAGCGCAGAAATGAGACCTATACACCACATGCTCGCTGACATCAAACAGTTCCCGACAGATATCAAACGCTAATAGGAGTGCCCATGACAGAAGTAATTTGAATTGACCGTCAATGCCCACGTATGAGAGGGTTTATAGCACAAATAATAATCATTGTACCAGAAGTGTTATAAAATTATGCAGTGCAGTATAATCTGCTCACCCTGAGTTCAATTACAAAGCAAAGTAGATGTGTTCACGCGTGGTAAACATACCCTCTAATCTTTCGGGCTAGTCAGTTCAGAGGTCTTTAGGAGTACAGTAGTTTTCAACCCATGACGATAACCGATCGCGCACGGTTGGTTTATCATTCTCTCCATTTTTGACTGTGGTGTTGTGTACAACGTTCACGCGTAGCCATGATGAATGCATCTACTGACTATATCTACCCATGTACACACAGTTGGTAGATGAGTTCTGTCCTCAAAACGAACGCACGGTGAACCGGTTGACTGCATTGAACGGATGAATGCTATCCACAGTTTGCATCAACGGCTGTGACCGTGCTCGGATGACTGAATTCAGCGTTGCCAGATACTAGCAGATGTGTGTATTATTTCAAATTATCTGACTGCGGCTTGAACTGGATTGACTAATAAATAGTTGAAAGCATATTTTGACGTTCCATTTGGTTATGTTATCACTCTGTTGTCAGATTTGGTAATATATATCTGAGCCCGAAAGTTAAACTTTCCGGGATGTAGGGAAGTATGTTTCTGATAGCCTCCAGCAAGTCAGCAATTTCTGCCACTTATTGGTGGGGTTGGTGTCTAAAATATTTGTGTGAAGTTGGAAGCCGTGATCTCGTTTGAGCGATATTTAATGCGATACCTCGAATAGGGAAACCCCGCCTGCTTATCTCCATCGGAAATGCATGTGGGATTGCTATAACTAGACCATAAGCTTTCAAATGTTCTGCGTCCCTCGATTTGTTCATCCTGAAGCTTCATTGTTCCTCGTTTGCTCGGAACATGTTGAATGGTTCTGGGATTACTTTGTCCCAAATGGAACTTGAATATTATCTAATTTCTTCTGCTTGCTTTCGAGTCAAATCAATTAAAACCGCAAAGTCGTGTTGGTTGCATGCTTTGTATGTACCGAATTCGCTCCTAAAACAATGTATATGAACAGTGACCATTACAATTCCGTTCTCGTGAAACTCGTAATTAAATGTAACATATGAGAAGGTACTCACTAATTCGTTTGCCAACTCACTTGATTTTGTATCCTGAGATTGTTCTGTTTATGGAGAAGGAGAAACTTGTAAACATTATCTGTTACATTAGTTAAGCCACAACGAGGTAAATCCAAGGATATTTATTTCTAGTGTGGTCAAACACTGTACAAGAAAACGGTTGCCAAAGTTTTGATGATGGCTGAACTCAGATCTTCTTCGTACCAGTTGGATGTATTCATGTTGCACCGAATGCATAGTATGTCACAGTTGGCTTCAAAAGTTCGGTAAATGATTGGTTTTTTGCGGTGAAAATTACGCGTGAAACGTCCTGCGTATATTGTACAATGTTGGTACGTTAAAACGTGTGCATGCTGTACACAGACATCCAACAATAGCAGGTTTTTTTAATCACGTAAGATAACAATGGAGTTTCGATTATTCGGAGTCCGATTTCTGTCGTAAATTTAGGACGCTTGGTCAAGTTCATCCATCATACAATCTGTCAATGATTGCTACGTGTGTGATTCTAACGAATCACGTGATTGAGCCCGTTAACTCCTTTTCGGTTCCTTGACACAATCGTAACCCAATGATAGTCGCATTTCCTTAAGCGATGTTAACCTAGCGCCGCACTACAGCAGTCTTTTCGTATAACTTTATCATGCAAACGATCATGCGACCATGGCAACAGGATTCCACACCGTTTTGGCGGTTTTCCAATTTCTTCATATGAATTTTTAAAACCTGAATTTGAAGGATCTATTACTTTGAAAAGGATCATGGAAAATCAGCCTGCTGACAAGCTCCACTATTGCTTGCGAAGCTGGATTAACAGCGGTAACTGAATGAACAGGAATAAATTAACGTTCTGTTAGGAGTAACCTCTTACTATCTTAAGTTGCAGTGAAGGTAGATTTTATTCACAGGCAACTAGATACACATCACAATTTAGAGTGTTCCATAAAACTACCTTAGTATCGTTTATATGAGACCCAACTTCGGGAAACCTCGACCTCAGTTGAATTCGAATCAATGACAAAAACGGCATGTCCAGACACGTGCAATGCTGTACCGGCTGAGCTACAAAGCCACTCCGGGAGGTTAGAACTTTCATATTTGGACCTAGTTATCCACCAAATTCACTATCATATATAGATTCAGCAGACTGACCGTTCTGGCAGAACTTCTCAGTTGGTTTAAGCTGAAATCCAGCAGCGCCATTGTTCAGTATTGTTAATTACCTTACTTCTGTCGACATGAATAACTTCGTTTTTTCATTAGTCGCTTGTAACGTTAATGATTTTGATAAACGAATTAGGAATTTCGCGAAATCCTGTGATGTCTAATGATACAGCCGATCTACGGTAATGTTTCGTTTGTAAACGTTTGGCAAAACTCGTGCTTACTCTAACCACTTATATATTTGTATGAAAACTACTTGTGATCAATACAGCCTCATTTTGGTGATCCGTTATTCATATGAATTGTGTTTTGATCACCCCGTAGAACGAACTCGTACAGCTTCAACAACAGTAAGATTACACAAAATCGATAGGGATATTACGAATCGGTCTGTGCTTGCAGTCACTAGATGGTTGACCGGTTAGGGTTCTAAATGTTAGCCTATCGCTAGAGTTATGAATAGTGGTCTTGATGTAGTTTGAAAACAGTCCTATGGCTGATGAACCACACTCACGATGCTACAAGGCATTATAAGTTTACACCATTTAACCAGAGCATATGGACTTATTACAGACGAAACAAGGTATGGTCATGATCAATTCGGAGTGCCACGTGGATTTCACACTCCCCAAATTGGCAGGCTACCACCACTTGGAGTTTGCATTCGTTATAGTGATGACATCAACATTGTTGTTGTCATCGATATCTTATTCTACTACTCGGTTTATCACTTACAGCGGTTTCGTCGCCATGCCGAGTAAAAAATCAGTTTACTTTCATCCACTGTGTTCGCTGTAGGATTTGGAAAAAACGCAGCTGCAAACGAAATACGACAGTTCACCTGAAGTCTGTTTCTTCTAAATGACGATAGTCTCTTGTTAAGCTAGAATAACGGTGCGTTTGTACTCCGGAATTCAAGAGATGGCGCGAAATATGACAGAAACTTTACCAAATAACTTTCTTAACCAATACTGTTTGTTGTTGATCCAAAGCTAAATCTGCCAGTGCCATTTGATTATTTTATATAGTTATGTGGGTGAGTTGCGGTAAAATCGCTCGGCTTGATGTAATCATCTTGCAAGTGACATTCTTAGGTACTGTTACTACATTAGTATGAGTTAGATTTGTCTTCCGTTGTGATTTACGGCGCACAATCTGTGACATTTGTAAATACTACTAAATGTTTCCAAGAATTGAAATCAAGAGACATGTTATTTACGGAGTGATCCAGTCATGTTGAGAATTTTCATCAATCAGACAAGGTGCAACCTTACAAGCTTTTATTACGTCAAAGAGAATGGGATATATAGTGCAAACCACTCTGATCGGTAACGTATACCCACGAGAGTGCATCGTAAAATTCGATGCTTCAGTATGACTTAGGCCTCCTTCTTCTTTGGATGTAAGCTCCAACGTTCCAGTTTGTCTAACCCAATGACTGGCAATTCAACTTCAGGTAGCTAACGCTGATGTAAAGTTAACGGCCAGAAAATTATTCTGTTGCAATTAGAACTAAGTTGTATAAAACAACGGCCAAATGTATAAGAATTGCAAAACACAATTAGACAAAATGTATATGGTTGTTGAGTTGTCGTACGTACGTATCAACTTTACTGGTGTAACGTTTTGTATACTATTTTCTATTTCATAATTCTGATTGTTAGTCAGACTTTTCACTTTCCTCAACTTCACATACACAACGAACGTTTAACCCAATCTAATCGAACTAATCAATAATCAGTTAATACAACTCACTCACTTCTCGGTTCGCGAGCTTTGCATTCTGCCTGCGTTCGGTGTCGCTAGCGCACAGAATTTTGGAGAGTTAGAAGCTAACGGAATCAACCGATTATTGCGGCAAATTTCCTTATATATGTCATCGGAATTACCTCAGTTGTGACCTCCAAGATAGATTAGGAACGACGCGACGGATTGTATCTATTGGATACTGCATTTTGTGTCGTAGAATTCTAAATCAAAGCACGTTAACGAACTATTGTGAGTCGATCGTTTCCATTTATATCACCTTTTCGATCTCGTGTTCATACCTGCATTTTGTATAGTG